>CM059439.1:66222494-66469994 GCA_030390025.1 Squalus acanthias
CACTGTATATAACCTCAATACCCACTGTATATAACCTCAATACCCACTGTATATAACCTCAATACCCACTGTATATAACCTCAATACCCACTGTATATAACCTCAATACCCACTGTATATAACCTCAATACCCACTGTATATAACCTCAATACCCACTGTATATAACCTCAATACCCACTGTATATAACCCTCAATACCCACTGTATATAACCCTCAATACCCACTGTATATAACCCTCAATACCCACTGTATATAACCTCAATACCCACTGTATATAACCCTCAATACCCACTGTATATAACCTCAATACCCACTGTATATAACCTCAATACCCACTGTATATAACCTCAATACCCACTGTATATAACCTCAATACCCACTGTATATAACCTCAATACCCACTGTATATAACCTCAATACCCACTGTATATAACCTCAATACCCACTGTATATAACCTCAATACCCACTGTATATAACCTCAATACCCACTGTATATAACCTCAATACCCACTGTATATAACCTCAATACCCACTGTATATAACCTCAATACCCACTGTATATAACCTCAATACCCACTGTATATAACCTCAATACCCACTGTATATAACCTCAATACTCACTGTATATAACCTCAATACCCACTGTATATAACCTCAATACCCACTGTATATAACCTCAATACCCACTGTATATAACCTCAATACCCAGTGTATATAACCTCAATACCCACTGTATATAACCTCAATACCCAGTGTATATAACCTCAATACCCACTGTATATAACCTCAATACCCACTGTATATAACCTCAATACCCACTGTATATAACCTCAATACCCACTGTATATAACCTCAATACCCACTGTATATAACCTCAATACCCACTGTATATAACCTCAATACCCACTGTATATAACCTCAATACCCACTGTATATAACCTCAATACCCACTGTATATAACCTCAATACCCACTGTATATAACCTCAATACCCACTGTATATAACCTCAATACCCACTGTATATAACCTCAATACCCACTGTATATAACCTCAATACCCACTGTATATAACCTCAATACCCACTGTATATAACCTCAATACCCACTGTATATAACCTCAATACCCACTGTATATAACCTCAATACCCACTGTATATAACCTCAATACCCACTGTATATAACCTCAATACCCACTGTATATAACCTCAATACCCACTGTATATAACCTCAATACCCACTGTATATAACCTCAATACCCACTGTATATAACCTCAATACCCACTGTATATAACCTCAATACCCACTGTATATAACCTCAATACCCACTGTATATAACCTCAATACCCACTGTATATAACCTCAATACCCACTGTATATAACCTCAATACCCACTGTATATAACCTCAATACCCACTGTATATAACCTCAATACCCACTGTATATAACCTCAATACCCACTGTATATAACCTCAATACCCACTGTATATAACCTCAATACCCACTGTATATAACCTCAATACCCACTGTATATAACCTCAATACCCACTGTATATAACCTCAATACCCACTGTATATAACCTCAATACTCACTGTATATAACCTCAATACCCACTGTATATAACCTCAATACCCACTGTATATAACCTCAATACCCACTGTATATAACCTCAATACTCACTGTATATAACCTCAATACCCACTGTATATAACCTCAATACCCACTGTATATAACCTCAATACCCACTGTATATAACCTCAATACCCACTGTATATAACCTCAATACCCACTGTATATAACCTCAATACACACTGTATATAACCTCAATACCCACTGTATATAACCTCAATACCCACTGTATATAACCTCAATACCCACTGTATATAACCTCAATACCCACTGTATATAACCCTCAATACCCACTGTATATAACCTCAATACTCACTGTATATAACCCTCAATACCCACTGTATATAACCTCAATACTCACTGTATATAACCCTCAATACCCACTGTATATAACCTCAATACCCACTGTATATAACCTCAATACCCACTGTATATAACCTCAATACCCACTGTATATAACCCTCAATACCCACTGTATATAACCTCAATACCCACTGTATATAACCTCAATACCCACTGTATATAACCCTCAATACCCACTGTATATAACCTCAATACCCACTGTATATAACCTCAATACCCACTGTATATAACCTCAATACTCACTGTATATAACCTCAATACCCACTGTATATAACCTCAATACCCACTGTATATAACCTCAATACCCACTGTATATAACCTCAATACCCACTGTATATAACCTCAATACCCACTGTATATAACCTCAATACACACTGTATATAACCTCAATACCCACTGTATATAACCTCAATACCCACTGTATATAACCTCAATACCCACTGTATATAACCTCAATACCCAGTTATATAACCTCAATACTCACTGTATATAACCCTCAATACCCACTGTATATAACCTCAATACTCACTGTATATAACCTCAATACCCACTGTATATAACCTCAATACCCACTGTATATAACCTCAATACCCACTGTATATAACCCTCAATACCCACTGTATATAACCTCAATACTCACTGTATATAACCTCAATACTCACTGTATATAACCTCAATACCCACTGTATATAACCCTCAATACCCACTGTATATAACCTCAATACCCACTGTATATAACCTCAATACCCACTGTATATAACCCTCAATACACACTGTATATAACCTCAATACCCACTGTATATAACCCTCAATACACACTGTATATAACCTCAATACCCACTGTATATAACCTCAATACCCACTGTATATAACCTCAATACCCAGTGTATATAACCTCAATACCCACTGTATATAACCTCAATACCCAGTGTATATAACCTCAATACTCACTGTATATAACCTCAATACCCACTGTATATAACCTCAATACCCACTGTATATAACCTCAATACCCACTGTATATAACCTCAATACCCACTGTATATAACCTCAATACTCACTGCATATAACCTCAATACCCACTGTATATAACCCTCAATACCCACTGTATATAACCTCAATACTCACTGTATATAACCTCAATACCCACTGTATATAACCTCAATACTCACTGTATATAACCTCAATACTCACTGTATATAACCTCAATACCCACTGTATATAACCTCAATACCCACTGTATATAACCTCAATACCCACTGTATATAACCTCAATACCCAGTGTATATAACCTCAATACCCACTGTATATAACCTCAATACCCACTGTATATAACCTCAATACCCACTGTATATAACCTCAATACTCACTGCATATAACCTCAATACCCACTGTATATAACCTCAATACCCAGTGTATATAACCTCAATACCCACTGTATATAACCTCAATACCCACTGTATATAACCCTCAATACCCACTGTATATAACCTCAATACCCACTGTATATAACCTCAATACCCACTGTATATAACCTCAATACCCACTGTATATAACCTCAATACCCACTGTATATAACCTCAATACCCACTGTATATAACCTCAATACCCACTGTATATAACCTCAATACCCACTGTATATAACCTCAATACCCACTGTATATAACTCTCAATACCCACTGTATATAACCTCAATACCCACTCTATATAACTCTCAATACTCACTGTATATAACCTCAATACTCACTGTATATAACCCTCAATACCCACTGTATATAACCTCAATACCCACTGTATATAACCTCAATACCCACTGTATATAACCTCAATACTCACTGTATATAACCTCAATACTCACTGTATATAACCCTCAATACCCACTGTATATAACCTCAATACTCACTGTATATAACCCTCAATACCCACTGTATATAACCTCAATACCCACTGTATATAACCTCAATACTCACTGTATATAACCTCAATACCCACTGTATATAACCTCAATACCCAGTGTATATAACCTCAATACCCACTGTATATAACCTCAATACCCACTGTATATAACCTCAATACCCACTGTATATAACCTCAATACCCACTGTATATAACCTCAATACCCACTGTATATAACCTCAATACTCACTGTATATAACCTCAATACCCACTGTATATAACCTCAATACTCACTGTATATAACCTCAATACCCACTGTATATAACCCTCAATACCCACTGTATATAACCTCAATACCCACTGTATATAACCTCAATACCCACTGTATATAACCTCAATACCCACTGTATATAACCTCAATACCCACTGTATATAACCTCAATACCCACTGTATATAACCTCAATACCCACTGTATATAACCTCAATACCCACTGTATATAACCTCAATACCCACTGTATATAACCCTCAATACCCACTGTATATAACCTCAATACACACTGTATATAACCTCAATACCCACTGTATATAACCTCAATACCCACTGTATATAACCTCAATACCCACTGTATATAACCTCAATACCCACTGTATATAACCTCAATACCCACTGTATATAACCCTCAATACCCACTGTATATAACCTCAATACCCACTGTATATAACCTCAATACCCACTGTATATAACCTCAATACCCACTGTATATAACCTCAATACCCATTGGAATGTCCATTAAACATTCAGTTGTTATAGCAAAGTAATGTCTGGAGGGTTGCCAACTCTCCAGGATTGCCCTGGCATCTCAGGAGTTAAAAATTTATCTCCTGGTAACTGCTGCAAGCATCCTTGCAGAATAATTACAGCTGCTGTGAAAAAAAAAAAGTGGTTTTCTTTAATTTTCTTTGAACACTCTTGTTTATTAGTTATAGAAAAATCTAGGAGACGGGTATAAAAGCTGTTTAACTTACAGCCAAGAATTGTCCAATTGGGTAATGTCGAGTCTGTTCATTTCCCAATTAGCGCTAGATATGGAGATCGGGCGGGACAGTGGAGTTGGGCAGGATGATCAGCCATGATCTTATTGAATGGCGGAGCAGGCTCGAGGGGCTGTCTGGCCTACTCCTGCTCCTATTTTGTGTTCTTAAGGCGATGTGGCGCGAGTGAAATCGGGAAGTGCTTTTTCTACACAAAGGGTAGTGGAATTGTGGAATTCTGTCCCTCAAGGCTGTGGATGCTGGGCAGTTGAAATTTTCAAGACTGAGAACGATAGCTTTTTATTAAATAAGGGTATCAAGGGATATGGAACAAAGGCGGGTAATTGGAGTCGAGGTACAGATCAGTCATGATTTCATTGAATGGCGAGCGGGCTCAAGGGACTGAATGGCCTCCTCCTGTTCCTCTACTCCTATGTGATGAATCCTCCTGGAATACATCCAGCCAGAATCGCAAACCCTAAATGGCTGCTTTATTCATTTAATTCTGGAACATTGATCTCTGGATATATTAGCTGCTATCAAGAGGAGAATCTGGAGTACTTTTTTTTTACAGTATGCTTGCCCTCTAGTGTCCATTATATTCAAGTACAATACATATCACTTTCCCTCTTCAGAATTTCAAGGTGACGACAATCATCTCCACAAATGGACCTGGATAACAGCTAAAAAAAAAGAAGTAAAGAAATTCAGCAACCACATTGTGCAATATATGTATGGTAAAAAAATCCTAAATCATGGCAGGTCGTTCCCAAGAAAGATGGGTTGTGCCAACCCCAGAATGGTGATATCTTCAAGTAGGTTTCCTAATGGTTGAGTTGGGACTAATACCTTCTGTGCTGTACTATTCTATGATTCTATAACAGGGGTAGTGGATGGTAAGTTCTTGGGTTCGATTTTAACATCGTTGGGTTCCATAACTTTCTTCGGAGAGTGCCTTGGAGAGTTTAAACCAGAAGCAGGAGCACGAACAACATCCTGGATGTGGTTGGTTCGTTCAGCATGGGGAGTAGGCCAAACCTCTGAAGCTGTCACACAATCCCCACAGTGCAGATAGAGGCCATTTCGGCCCATCGAGCCTGCACCGACACATATCCCACCCTATCCCCGTAACCCCACGTATTTAATCCCCCCTAACACTAAGGGTCAATTTATCATAGCCAAATTAACCTAACCCGCACATCTTTGGACTGTGGGAGGAAACCGGAGCACCCGGAGGAAACCCACGCAGACACGGGGAGAATGTGCAAACTCCACACAGACAGTCACCCGAGGCCGGATTCGAACCCGGGTACCTGGCGCTGTGAGGCAACAGTGCTAACCACTATGCCACCGTGTCTGAGGAAGTGTAACGACTATTCCCTTTGGTGGAAAAGGCATTGGTGGTAGTCACACTCCACGTCATCATTTGGTAATAGCACGTCAAAGGCAGTCGATCGATAGCAGTTCTCATAATTACTCCTTTTGAAACTTCCACAGCAAACCACCCACCAAAACTAAAAATGCAACAGCTCCACTCATCTGTACAATTAAGGCAACACTCCATTTTTTTTCCACATTCCCGTGAAAATCGAGTTTTTCTCCCACGTAATGTTGCTTCGAAGTTGGCGATCCAGCTTTAGTTTTCTTCTCGATACTGATTTTTCCAAGTCAGGTTTAAAAATACCAAAATGAGTCTGTAACTTCCTTCCAGTGACACACCATTCCTATTCAAAAATTGAGAAAAATTGTTTAGCTGGAAAGGTGGCCCATTGTCAGAGACCCGCTCCACAGGAAGTCCAAATCGGGCAAACAAATTTCCGAACACATCCATCGTCACCGTTGCATCTGTTGATGACGTCGGAACCACTTTGAGCCGTTTAGAATGAGAATGCAAAATAAGTAAAAAGAAAACCTCTGCATCTTCAGCTCGGCAAATTCAAGATGGTTTTGGTGACCATTGCCAAGTATTAGTTTCTGCAGGGTTTAGAAGTAAGGAGATCTACAGGCTTGACACTCGTTATTTAGGGAAAAACATCACATGTGCATTCTAGCTAATCTTATCATTCTTACTACACCAGGATATAGTTCCTGGATCATAAATAGGTCTTTGCAGTTTCGGTGGGATAACAACACGAAGTCCATGAAGCAAACACCCGACCTCGATTGACAACTCAGCTTGATGTCTACCCTATAGTTCTGCTGGCAAAACGTCAGCCATTCACCACATAGTACATAACACAGGATAGTACAGGGTCATACTCTGTTGCATCGTGATGGGAAGTGAGTTCAGCTGCTCAGTAAACAATTTTGCGATGTTGAAATCTTTGGCAGTAAGTGAACCTGATACAGGTAGGTGGGACAAACACATCTGCATTGGCTTTCGAATTCGATGGTTTAAACTTGATGTCACAACTGATAGGCTGATAATTGAATAGCCCATCTTTGAATTTTCATTGAAGCTAAGACGGGTATCCCTCGGTTTTCGGAGAATATGAAAGCCAAAGACTTGTGATCAGTACACAGAACAAAACAATGTCTGAGTCGGTATGTGTGAAATTTCTTCACTCCAAATATGATAGCAAGGGCCTCATGCCCAGCCCTTGAATAATTGGTCTCTGAGGAAGGTCGAGTACAGGAAGCCAATGCTATTGGTTGTTTGGAGCTGGCAGGGTATAGGTGAGAAATCACAGTTCCTAATCACACTTTACACACATCAACTAATGAAATCAGTGGCAAATTAGGGTTGTAATGCCCCAATCGTGCTGTACTTGCTGTCTGCAGCTGTTCAAACCTACTCTGACTGTCCTTTGACAACTCCCACTTTACATTCTTACGAAGAAGTCTACTCACTAGGTTAATTCCAGAGATGAGGGGTTTGACTTATGAGGAAAGGTTGAGCAGGCTGGGCCTATACTCATTGGAATTTAGAAGAATGAGAGGTGATCTTATCGAAACATGTAAGATACTGAGGGGGCTTGACAGGGTAGATGCAGAGAGGATGTTTCCCCTCGTGGGGAAATCTAGAACTCGGGGGGCACAGTCTCAGAATAAAGGGTCACCCTTTTAGAACCGAGATGAGGAGGAACTTCTTCTCTGAGGGGTGTAAATCTGTGGAATTCTCTGCCCCAGAGAGCTGTGGAGGCTGGGTCATTAAATACATTTAAGGTGGAGATAGACAAATTTTTGCAAGGTAAGGGAGTGAAGGGTTATGGGGAGCAGGCTGGGAAGTGGCTTTGAGCCCAAGATCAGCCATGATCTTATTGAATGGCGGAGCAGGCTCGAGGGGCCAAGTGGCCTATTCCTGCTCCTATTTCTTATATTCTTATGTTCAGTGGGCATGTGACTATCGACATGCTAGGAAAAAAGTGTCAGTAATAATTGACTAGTCCCAGAAATTATTGCAACTCTTTCACACGTACATCTATTCGCCCCGTCCCCCACTGACTCCAATACCTACATGAGGCCCGATTCTCGCCTCCACAGCCTCCGTTTCTCCCCTCTGGGGGGCCGGTGTGACGCTAGCAGCAGTCCAATCTTGGTTCACTTTTCACCAGAGGGCTCCTCCTGCCACACCGGCTTGGTGTTAATGAGGCCCGAGGCCAAATATCAGGGGCTTCTTGGAGCTTACCATTCAGGCGCAGGGATGGTCTGCGCTCCCCGTATGCATAAAAGTGGACGCACCCGAATTTCTTGGCCAATGTTTTTCTTAAAAACTGTAGCATTGCAGACATTTAGCCAGTTAGTGCCTTTTATATCACTAATTATTGAATTATTTATGTCTGAGTGATGACTCACTTAACAAAATGTCTCAGAAAATTTGGTGTTCCTGGTTAGGGTTCTGTAATATTTCAACTTGAAAGTTATAATTGACTGAAAACACTCTTTACAGGCTTTGAAAAGTTAGGTTAAAAGCATTCAACTGCTGTGATTAATGCGTTTATGTGAGATGGGTCAAAGGCATTACTGTGTCCTTTACATAAAGTTTGAACTCTTTCACAGCATTTAACCTCTCTCGCACTTTTTAGCAATTGGCTCCATATGTTCAGTGTCACAAACATTTAGGTGGAATGCTAGGAAGAAAGATCAGGCACTGAATGGAAAATGGAGAATGCTGCCTTAAATGGTTGGGATGTAAGATAATGGTAAATGGTTCTAATTTTTCTATTGTTACTAAAAATTGACACACAACAACCAAAAGTATTTTAGTTACAGTGGAATCTTAAAAGCTGTTGAATCCATTTCTCTTGATCTGCGTGGGCTGATTTTTAACTTATTGGAGCCATAACTCAGTTATCAGCAATGTGCCAACTAACCCAATAATCACGGTAGGCCTGCACTCCCCGGGGTAATGCCCCTCGTCTAGTCATGTGATCTGTGTCACGTATTGGCCCGTATTTTCCGATCCCTACGCTGTGTACACACCCGTAGGGACATCGGAAATGCCGGTTTCAGGCACGCGAAGCGTATGCGCTGAAAACCGGCATTTCCGATCTGTCAAGAATGCTCTTGACAGATCCGCACGCCTGCCCTGGAGAAGGGCCTCTGCGGGGGGGAGAGTTCCGCTTTCTGCAGAACCTCCGCCCGCTGAAAACCCTTAGAAATCGTACGCCTGGTAAAAGCAGGCGTAAGGCCTGCTTTTACCAGCATAAGAGTTTAAAAAAGTTAAAAAAATAATTTTTTTCACTCATTTATAATTTAAAAATACTTTTAAAAAAGGTAAGTTTATTTTTAGCCCCATAAAAAAACCTTAATTATTTTTTTCAAAAAATTAAATTTTTGTTTAAAATATTTAATTTAATGTAATTTTAACTCTTTTTAAAAAGTCATGGTTTTTTAAAATTTTATTTAATGTTTTAGTGTCTTTTTTAAGTGATCTCCATTCATACTTTTGACAGTTCTATCTGTCAAAAGTATGAAGAGGGATTCCCTTCTTTCATTGGCTTGCCTGGCCCATGTGATCCCAGGGACACTTACGAACCGCCTGCGCCCCTGGGATACGTGGGCCCTAAGCATTTCGACTGTGGAGAGGCCCAGCATCGGAAGTGTCCGGACTTCGGGAGCCCTCAGGTAAGTGCGTAGATTTTTTTCCGATCGGAGGCATCCGCACGCAGGAAGCCTCCTATCGGAAATTACGGGCCATTGTCTTTTACCATGCTAGCACTTTGTAGCTTTATTTCAGAGATTTCTGAGATGGCTGTAAACATTGGGTAGCTATGATCAGTTTAAATGAAATTTAGATTAAAAAAAATATCAAAATGATAACTATATCAGACTTTTCAAATTTTATGTGCATATCTCAGTGATTGATTGGTGGGGAGAGGACTTCCTTGGAGTAATGGGTTGTTGAAAAGGATATGAAAAGCCTGTTCTACATTATAACATATGGTGAGTTAATTTGGGAGCATTATAGGACTCTAGGCTCAGCAGTGTTAAATGTTGCTTTCACTGTTTGTCGTGCCATTGGAATGACTTTGGATGTGTTGCTGCCTCCTAAGTCCCCAGTATCTATTCATTGTTTTGTGTCTTAGGTAACAACAGTATTCAAAACACTCTAGAGTTGGCATTGTCGGGTAGTGTGCCAGTTTAGGTGTTTAGTTCTCATCAAAGCAGCGACAAGCACTCCGGTTTTGGTTTTAAGCCCTGATCTCAAGATGTCCATACTTCAGGTATTTATTTTAAATGTATTTATTTTTTGCTCATCAAGCTAAGGGTGTCAATGCTGGGGAGTAGAACATTTTTACACTCTGGGCACCTACTGTCACTATCGAGCACTCCCAAGCTGGTACAAACAGGATTACTACTTGTCTCCCACTCCTACACTAGTACTGAAGTCCATTCCTTCAGCCACTGGGCTCACGCACTCTGCAACTCTCTCCCAAAACCACTTTGCCTTGGCACCTCTCTTCCTGCTTTTAAAGCGCCTCCTAAAAGACTGATTCCTTGACCATTTTTCTGGGGGTTTTTCCCTCCTCCATGTTTCTTTACCTCCTGTTCAGTGTCCACCTCTCCTTTTTATAAAGTTCTTTCAGGTACTATTTTACATAAAGAGGGTTATATGAATGTATTGCTGCTTTTGTTCTTGCTGTACAGTCCAAGACAGATGTTCAACAAAGCTGCCTGTCTCTACCCAACAATATGCTTTAAGCCCAACCTCACAAGATCACCTTCTATTGCACCATCTCCCACACTACTGTCCTTGTCCCTTCTCTGAGTGAGATCGCCAATTTAATATTAGTTACATAAGAACATAAGAAATAGGAGCAGGAGTAGGCCATTTGGCTCTTCGAGCCTGCTCCGACATTCAATGAGATCATGGCTGATCTTCTGCCTCAACTCCATTCACCGGCCCTATCGCCATATCCCTTGATGCCTTTACTGGTCAGAAATCTATCGACTTCTGTTTTGAATATACCCAATGACTGAGCCTCCACAGCCCTCTGGGGTAGAGAATTCCAAAGATTCACCACCCTCTGTGTGAAGAAATTTCTTCTCATCTCAGTCCTGAATGGCCTACCCTTTATCCTGAGGCTGTGGCCCCTGGTTCTGGACTCCACAGCCAAGGGAAACATTCTCCCAGCATCCACCCGATCAAGCCTGTAATAATTTTATGTTTCAATGAGATCCCCTCTCATTCTTCTGAATTCAAGAGAATACAGGCCTAGTTTACTCAATCTCTTCACATACGACAGTCCCACCATCCCAGGAATCAATCTCGTGAATCTTCGTTGCACTCCCTCTATGGCAAGTATACCCTTCCTTTTGTAATGAAGGCCAGCATACCATTTGCCTTCCTAATGGCTTGCTGCACCTGCACATTCACTTTCAGTGACTCATGTACAAGGACACCCAGGTCCCTTTGAGCATCTGCATTCCCCAATCTTTCACCATTTAGGAAATACTCTGCCTTTCTGTTTTTTCTACCAATGTAAGTTAACGCTGAATAATGGGCAGTTTCAGGCCATGAACACTTATCCACTGGAGGTTGTGCTGAGTGTCCACAGATTCATTTTCTTAGGTTGTTTATAGTTAGCAGAGACTTTGATCCCATTGAGCCCTGCATCCAGAGATGAAAACACAATCTGCAAACCGACTGCATGGTTCAGTCTCTAGATTCAGGTATTTACAAAGTTTAGTTAAAGACCATTCTCAAAAATTCGAGCTGGTTCGCATGTACTCACCCTTTTCCCTCCAGACTTCAAAGAGAGCCTGTGATCATGTTTCAGATTCGCACTAGACCACCACCCATTGGTTACATTCCACTTGATCATGGGGATTTTTTAAAAAGAGAAAGGCGGTCTGTTTCACATTCACCAATGATCATATGCATATCCCAGCATTTGAACACACCTCACCCCCTCCCATACCCCATAGACCTGGATAACACCTTTCCTTACTAGAGTCCGTCAGCAGTGAAATAAAATTTGTTTTTTAAAAAAGCACATCACCTTCCACTGCTTATTTTGGGCAGGGTTGCAATTTCAAGTGCCCATTGCTCACCTTCAACATGATGGGGGTGTATCATCGCCCCTATTGGCACAGAGGGACATTATTTCCTTCTTTACACTAAGTGTTCCAACGCAAGTCAGTGAGTTTTCAGGATCACGACTGAAATGTTCACGTCACTTTGGATTTTCAGTTGAGGACACCAGCAGCTGACATTGATTAATGAGTGCAACAACTTCAGCCCCTGAAACACTGCAAGGGGCAAGGTTCCTAGCGGTTGGAGAGAGAAACTGTTACATCCTGCTTCGGGAGTCGTCAAAATGTTTGTCCACTCACCCTCCTTGGTTATTAAAATTATGAGGGGCGGGGGGTGTTGAAAACTGAGAAACAAATCAATGCAGAAATTTGTACTAATTTACTGATCAGAATGTCATAGAAAATCTGAAGAAAAGTACTCTGCGTCAAAATAATTTTGATTAAAAATATGTATCAGAAATGTTAAGAAATTGTTATGGAATTAGTAACAATTTGACATTTGATTATGATATTGGCACACGCAGAATTGTGAATAATGGATACTTTTTAATCTGTCATAATATAACTGCAAGGCTGTGACTCTTCTGGTTATGTAGATGCAGTATTGAGATGAGGTACATATATTTTGAACACTAATTTGGTAAATTGATATGGTGACACTCACCCTGAGCGCAGTTTGATTGGTGTAAAATGTTTGCAATAGGAATTTTTTGTAATAAAAGAACAAATGGCCATTTACACCTCTAGCTTCTCTCCATCGCTGTAGCTGGTGAATTTTGTATGAAACCAGTGTCAAGTGCTATTATATATTTGCAGTGAAAAATAGAAACTTGTCCCTGGCTCTCCTTGTCGTGGCACACTCTGTCTTTAATCATACTTTTCATCAGTACATTGAAATTTCGGTTACCAAGGACAACATCATAAATAAATCTGTTTGTTGAGTTTTACTTGCAACTTCCGAAGTTTGTGCACTTAGTGTGAGTGAGGAAGAGAGGCGGTCGTCTGTGGAAATTTATAATCATTTATTACATATGTGTGAAGCGAAGAAGGAATAAAAGCGTGAAGGCATACATCCATAAACTGAGGCAGAAAGCCTAAATGAAAACTAAAGTGAATTCCTGGGTCTTGTCACAAAGTAATGAGAAACTAGGGCTTTTATTCATAGTGGCGGAAGATACATTTGCTCTCAATCTCTTTTTAGCAGTAAATGCTTCACTGATATATCACATCAAATTTGAACAGAAATATTTGTGCTCTACATTATAGCGAAGCTTTGGGAATTACTACATGGTTGAATAGATTCTGTGAAGGTTTATAGCATGTATGGTCACAGTTATTATATTTAATCATAATATATCTAATTCATTGTATTTTGTTCAGCCTGATGTGACTTGAAGTAACATTTTATGCTATGAAAATATACCATAGTGCTGCAGTTTTTATTGAAGTAAATTACTAGTAATAAAGAATTCTGTTCTATTATTTAAATGCATTTTTTGTTGTATGTTGATTGTTAGAAGTGATGTTTAATTAACAAAATAAAAAGCTGGGCATCTGGAAGGCAGTTTTGAGCTTCGTGTACTCAAGGAGAACGGTTCCTATCTGCTCCAATTAATGCCATATGCTCTCACCGACAGAGGCTACACTCAAAGTTCTTTGTTTTTTTTCCCCTTAAACTTCCAAGATTGACGACAGATAATCAGGAAAGGGAGCTGACTAATTATTCTGAATGTGGTCACTGAAAGGAAGTACATTGCAGACTTAGTGTGAATTTAATGTTAGCTAGAGCTATCAAACAACTGCAAATAATAGTGTTCAACTCTTCAATTTATGGTGCGCTGGAGTTACGAGCCAACTCTAAAAGTTGCTGTTAACATAACTTGTAATTATAGAAACACTGGGTTGCGGCTAATGATTGTTATGTTAATGATACAGATTTTGCTAGAAATTTGTGTTGGCAGATATGTGCCGGCGAGACGAAGGCAACTTTCACCCTGAAGCAAATTAGAATGCCATTAGTGATAAAGGGGATGAAGGCGGTTTATTCTGCTGAGAAAATCTTGGGATCGAGGAAGGTATTGATTTCGAGAGGTTACTCGCGAGAGAGTGGAAGAATGCATATAAAAGGGAGAAGAACGGCAACTGAAATTGTCAAATTTATAGAGGACACCAAACACATGAAATAAAATTGGTTGGGCATCTAATTTGATTGCACAAACCTCAATAATGTCAATGAAAAATCACTGTATTACTTAAAACATTTGAGTGTTAACATTTAAAATAGTTGTCACACTATTTCTTGTGCTAGCCATATCGAGTTTCTGTGTAGATAAATTTAAGTAATACATAATTTCAGTGCCCAGATAGTGTCTGGCAAACAACTACACTATTGATTTGAAACTCATTAAATCAAATGAGTCTTGTTAATCAGGAGATTTACAAATCATTGGTGCACATTGGCACATTTTCTGTTAAAAGTATTTATTGAAATACAGTTGCAATGAATTATGTTGAAGAAATGTCAATGGTTTTAAAATCCTGACATAGGTGGACATTGGCCCAAAAATTCGTGAGGAAGCCTTCGTGCGAGGGTAAGGCCTCCCCGCGATCTCTCACTCCGCGTTGGCTTTTTCAGTTCCAGCTCGCACGAACTTGATGTTCTGGACAGCTGCTGTGCTGGGCTTGCGTATCCCACCGGCGTAGTTAATTCGTGCGAGCTGTGGGATCACGTGACTCAGTTAGAGCCAATGGCAGCACACCATCTTCCATTCATAACTTTCACATAAGTGCTGTGAAAGTTATGAATAATATAGCCCCCCAAAAGAACCGCTAAACCTCAATTAAATTTTAAAAAAAAACCATCACATTAATAAAATAAGTATAGTTAAATAAATTAACCATTTTAAATAAAAAATTAAATTTTTGAAAAAATTTAAAATCTTTTAAAAAGTTATAAAAATAAACTTACCTGTCTTTAAAGTCTCTAAAAAAGATATACCTGTTAAAAAAAATTCAAAATAATACTTAATTCACTACTTACCTTGTTAAAAGTGGGTCTTACTCCTTTTTTTATGTCTAGAATCTTCCGTACTTACCTGCGCGTTGAAACCACTAAGTGCACAGCGTGCGCGCAGCCTGTAGCGCGCACGCGGTGCACCTAGGACCCGCCCCCTTTTCCAAAAACCAAGAGCCGGTTTTCAGCGCATGCGCAGTGCATGCAGAAAACCGGCAATTGGAGACAGAATACGCGAGAGTACACAGTGCGTACTCTCGCGTAGCGGGACTAATTTTTGGGCCAATATATTCTCGGGTCCATAGTCAACATTGTAGCACCTGTTTCATGAGTGTAAAATGGGCGCAACGATAACATTTAGCAGTGGGAAGGCATGTGCCCGCTTTGCATGGGCACCCAGGCTACTGCTAAATTCGACAGAGTCTTTTTTTAGGTAGCCGTGGTGGCCGGCAAATGAGCGCAGGCCTCATTTCAATGTTGAAATGAAGTTTCTTTGCCCAATTCCGGACCCGTTCCTGAAATCGGTGAAAAGCAGTCGGAGTTTGCTTGCTGCAAGCTTCAACTTTCTTTTTCAAACTCCACAGCAGCCTAACCAGTGGTCCTTAAAGGGACCTCTGGGGGCCGCAGAAGAAGCCTGCAGCTAATTTTTTTTAAACTTACCTTAATGTGGAACCAGGAGGAGCAGGAGTGCTCCAACGTGCTCCTCCTGCCTCCAAAATTAATACTGTGGCCGCTGATTCCCCCCGATTGCCTCCTGACATTTATCTCAATCCCTCCTGCTTTCTTTTACACTGTCATCTTCAATTATGTGAATTCAGTTTGAAGTTCATTGCTATGGCTCTCAGTTTTGTCTCATATCTCCAGATCCTACTCCTTTTGAATGGCTTTACTGATGCAGTCCTGTATGCAGCTCTGTTTTGTTTCATGCTCTCGATGACTGTGACCTCTTTTATTATCTTGGCCTCTTGTGTACTTTCTTGTGTAAAGGCCTGTTGTTTAACTACCAACAGATTACTGATTAGCCTCCTTATTTTTGCAGTTTGTTGAGGTTGATTTAAGTTTTCTGTCTGGAGATAGTTACTTCAGGGGATGAAGTTAGTGGGACGATGCTTGATGTTTCTCTTTATAATGTGCAAGGAGTAATTCTGGAGCGTGGAAGTAATGCTTCTACTTCCTCAGACTAAGTTGAGTGTGACTTACTTTTGGGTTTTTAATGAAGTGTTCTTTTCTTTACTTCAGTTGGGCTGGCTGGCAACTTTCTTTTGAACAGGATTGTTGGATTCATTTGTCAATAGACCTCTTTTGTCGCAAAGTTATCAGGCCACATGTATGAGGTGTGGGAGCTCCAGGAAGTCCGCTGGCAGGTCTACGAGCCCAGTATATCATAGTATTATGGGAGCACTGTGGGAGTACCTTCACCACACGGACTGCAGCGGTTCAAGAAGGCGGCTCACTACCACCTTCTCGAGGGCAATTAGGGATGGCCAATAAATGCTGGCCTTGCCAGTGATGCCCACATCCCAGGAACGAATATTTAAAAAAATTCCAGGATAACAGCAACTGTGAACCATGGAGAGCCTCTGCAGATAGTGAGGTTATATCTGATTAGACCTGCCCATAGGGCTGGTGGTGCAGCACTGTTAGCACATGTGGCTGGTCCTATACTATTGGTCAAAACACCCAGTGGGTGGTGACAATCACTTGTAGATGCTGTATCATTATCATTGTCATTAGCTAAGACAATGTTGCTCTTCGATCCATTCAGTGTGAGACGAGATCCATCCTGTCCCAGCTAAATGGAAAGAGCAGGAGCATTGGTGTGACAGCAGCACTTCCCTTTCACTGGCTATCCTTCCAACTCCAGACGATAATTTGGAAATTATTAGCGTGCGCGTATGCACACATATCCACCCACACTATCATTTCCTATATTCTACGGGACACCGAGCATATTTGTCACTTGAAAATATCAAAGGAATCATTTGTGGACAAAGGTTAATACATAGGCAATGTAAAAGAAACCAAATGGAAAAGTCAGACACTGAAATGGACTGTAGCCAACAATAAAGAATCTGCTTCCGACATGGGGGATTATATTTCTTCATAACTCCTGGCTTTTGGAAATAATTCTTCAATCAGATTCTGCTAATTATGATATAAACCAAGACCATTAAATTACCAGTTGTTTCTGAGTGACTAATCTGTTGCCTAGTTTTTCAGAAGTCTAAATTCTGAAACTGTGTTGTAATAGCATGGGCAAGAATTATTCCTTTAACTAATGGAGAGTCTCACAAATTAGGCAACATTTGCCCAAGCTAGATATTGAACTAGGTAACAAACAGTTACCAGAAAATAGACATTCTTGCATAAGTGGAGTTGATGAAAGGCATTTGTCTAACTGTAATATTGTGATTGAAAGCAGTGCATTTAACTTTAGACAATGCCGCTTTGAGATTCTTTCAACCTGTAAAGAACAGCACCCACTCAAAGGACAGTGAAAGACACTGGGATTTATTTCGCGGTCCCTACGCGTTGCGCACGCACCCATAAGTGGCTCGCAAGTCCAGGTTTAGGCATGCGCTGCGCATGTGAGAAAACCCAGAACTTGCGATCTGTCTCATCCGCATCCCCGGGAAAAGGGCCTCCACGGCCGGAGAGTTGCACTATTTGCCCAACTTCTGCCCAGCGAATGCCTGTGAAATTCTTACGCCTGGCACCAGCGTAAGAGTTTTAAAAAAACAGAAAAATAAAATTTATACATTTAAAAACCTGTGAAGTAAGCTAAGTTTACTTTTAGACTCTTTAAAACATGTAAATTTATTTTTCAAAAAATTACATTTTTGTTTTAAATTAATTTTTAAAATAAATTAATTAAATGCCATTTTAATTAATTTTAAATTTGATTTTTTTTTAATTTATTTTAAGCGTATAAGTATTTTTTGGGGGTATTCCTATTCATACTTATGGGGTTTCCGTACATACGGAATCCTGATAAGCATGAATGGGGGATCCCCCTTCTGTCATTGGTTGGGCCGGCCCACATGATCCCCGGGGTGCTGGCGAACCGCTTGCGCCCCTGGGATACCTGGGCCTCTGCACATGTCTACGCGTAGCGGCCCAGGAGCGTGAGTCTGCGTGGATCCCGAGGCAAAAGGTAAGTTCGTAGATTTTTTGCTGGTCGGAGGCATCCGCCTGCGGGAAGCCTCCGACCGCAAATTCAGGCCCAATATAGATGAAGCTTGTTGTATGCATTTAATCATCTGGTAATATAATTTGTACCCTCAGGCTTTGGTTGTGAAATTGTTGCCTGATTTGGGACTAATTAGCTGCTTGGATTTCTGCTTCACATATGCACTGAATGTTGTGAAATTCCAGAGTGAGACATTACTCAGCAATTTTAAAATATCTGAATAGTGATGTACAAAGATGTCTTATAAATAGCCTAAATTTATCATCACTAAAATAGGCTAAATTAATTGCTCTCCTTGGATAAATATACAAAGGGCAGCTCTACTGGAAAATATAATTTCAGCTTTTTCCCCTTTGAATATAGAGGGTTCACTATAAAGATTTCAGCTGACTGTAGGATAGACACTGATGTGGCTAAATAGATCTGTCTTGTAACAGCAGCACTTCCACTATATGTGTTATACCAAAAAATGGTGGAAGAGCAAATTATATTGCAGATACAGTGCAATAGAGCCATTATTTCCAGAGGGATAGAATTGAAAAGTATGCTAAACCTGTACCGAACCTTGGTTAGACCACACTTTTAGAGTACTATGTACAGTTCTGGTCGCCATATTATAAAAAGGATATAGAGGCACTGAAGAGGGTGCAGAGAAGATTTACAAGGATGATACCAGAAATGCGAGGGTATACATATCAGGAAAGGATGAACAGGTTGGGTCTCTTTACTCTTGAAAAAAGAAGGCTGAGGGGTGACCAAATAGAAGTCTATAAAATTATGAAAAATTTTGATCGAGTGGATACAGAGAGAATGTGAGAATGTTTCCACTTGTGGGGAAGAGCATAACTAGAGGCCATCAATATAAGATAGTCACCAAGCAATCCAATAGGGAATTCACCCAAAGAGTGGTGAGAATGTGGAACTCGCTACCACAGGGAGTGGTTGAAGCAAATAGTACAGATGCATTTAAGGTGAGGCTAGACAAGCATATGAGGGAGAAGAGAATAGAGGGTTATGTTGATAGAGTTAGATGAGGAAAAACGGGAGGAGGCTCGAGTGGAGCATAAATGCCAGCATGGACTAGTTGGGCCGAATGGCCTGTTTCTGTGTTGTATATCCTATGTAATCCTATGTATTCCTATGTAACAGCACTGGATTCTCAATGCCTTACAGAACAGCGGTGGGGAAAACGAGGTGACTGAGACTATAGTAGCACACATAGTTCAAGGGATCCAATCAGTGTTTAGTTGGTGTACATGGTCTTCATGAGCTGGGCATGTGTAGTGGACATCGACTGATTGAACAAAACAGTTTACTGAGTGCCCCGGGGGAAAAAAGATGGGGAAACCTGGGCTACACTAGATTAATGACCCAACATTATGACCATTTGCCAGTGATTGTCCACAACACCAAGCTCCCGGTTGTTGATCAAACAAATTGGGTCAAGATTCATCAATGCACTGGTTGTCATTAATTTATCTAAATCGGTCAGAAGTATGTGTTAATAGACTGCATGCAGACTTGTACCAACACCCTGGTTTGTTCCCAACTTGGGGTTATATTCATTAACAGTTAGCAACTTTCTGCAGTTTGCAATTGATGGTGTTGTAGAAAGTATCTGAGGTGCTGCACTGTTGCTGCTACTCAAAGTTTTTGTAAAAATTTGAACAAATATGTAATGGTAAGAAAACATAATATTAAGGCATATGATGACCCGCAATTTCAAGGTGTACTTTGTTTAACAAACTCAGCAAAATTACCGGTGTTGTGGAGAGCAGAAAAAGCACTGGTTTCCCAGTGAGCTGTGAGGTGGCCTAACTCCTGAGGTAACTTGCCTCATTCATCAGGGATTTGGCCATCCAGGTTACCTGGCCGTAAAATCTTCTGAGTTAACATTTTATTGCTACAATTTAATGGAATGACAAATCCATTGTAAAATAAATAAAAATAAAAATCATTTTAGAAAACAAAATAAGTTCAGGTGAACTGTATTTGGCCTGTAAACCAACTGGAGTGAAGACTATGGCCCTGAAATTGTGGTGTCTGTCGTAAGAATGAGCCTTGCGCATGGTGAACTTAAAGTAAGCTTTAATCAACTAAAAAGGTGCTACATACAAAAGAGGTCTTACTCTATGCCTCTCCAGGATCCAACTGATCAGTCCAGTATTTATCCTGGACTAATCACGGGAAGTGATGCAATAAAGTTCGAGTCACAGGAAGCTGTATTGTGTTACCACATTCTCCCCCCCCAAAAGATTAGGAGGCCGGGATGCTCCCTCCATTTCGTAGCCGCTGGACGAGGGAGAGCCGCACCCGTTTGGGTTCTCGTAGCGGTAGAGGGCCCCTAGCCCGTTTACCCGCCGCGGGCCGTGGACCAGAGTCCGAGTGATCCAGCCCGCTCTGTAAGGGGTCAGGACGATCCTGACTGTGTACTGGTGCCCGAACGGGTGTCGGGCAGGGCTGTGGCAGATCCGTTTCCGAGCGTACGGTACGGGGTGGATCGTGGCTGCGCGTGCGAGCCCCGACGGGCTCATAGTCAGTCTGCCCCAGGTCGGCACGCTGGAGTGAGGTACCAGCCGGCGTCAGATCCAGATCGTGATGAGAGGCACCTGGCGAGCCCAGAGATGTGCCTGGTACAATATCATCCCCTGGTATCCCTCTATGTTTCGGCGGGCAGGGAGCCAGATCCCGCAATGACACGGTAGATTCCCGACCGTCAGGATACCGAATATAGGCGTAGGTAGGGTTGACGTCAGTGAGCTCAACTTCATCTACCAGGGGGTCATTCTTAGACACCCGGACATATCTTCGGAGTAGCACTGGTCCCGGTGTAGTCAGCCACGACGGGAGAGATATCCCATAGGATGAGCGACGCTGAAATCGGAAGAACCGTTCATGAGGCGTCGTATTTGTGGTGGTCGAAAGGAGGGACCGTGTGGAGTGTAATGCGTCTAGAAGTACTGCTTCCCATTGCTGGTTGGGTAGGCCCCGAGATCTCAAAGCCAGACGTACCGCATTCCAGATGATAGCGTTAAAACGCTCGACTTGCCCATTCCCGACCGGATGATAAGGCGTCGTTCTGCTGGCAGCAATACCCCGTTCCAAGAGATAGGCCTTGAGTTCTCCTGACATAAAAGAAGGGCCCCGATCCGAATGAACATAGGATGCCATGCCACAGAAAGCAAATACCTGCTCAAGGCAGCTGATAACCGTGGTCGTCAGCATATTGGGGCAGGGAAAGGCAAACGGGAATACTCATCGACCATGGTCAACAGATAAGTGTTGCGAGTTGAAGAGGGCAACGGCCCCTTAAAATCGATGCTAAGCCGTTGCATTGGCTGGGTCGCATGTATGAGTATACCACCCGAGGGGCGGAAAAACCGAGGTTTCAATTCCGCACAGACTCTGCAGTCCGAGCACATCTTCTTTACATCCCCGGTAGAGAATGGGAGATTTCGGGACCGCACGAAGTGTAGCATGCGAGTAACGCCCGGATGACACAACCCATCATGGATGTCTACGAGCGTAGAGGGTGCCATGGCGGAGCAGAATGCTCGTGTGAGGGTATCCGGAGCCACATTCTCCTTGCCAGGTCGATAGTGGATGGTGTAACCAAAAGAGGCCAATTCCAGCCGCCAAAGCTGGATTTTATTATTTTTAATTTTGGTCCGTTTTCGATTATCGAGCATGAAGGCGACCGATCGCTGGTCCGTGATTAAGGTAAAGTGCTGGCGAGCTAGGAGATGACTCCACTTCCGTACTGCCTCTATGATGGCTGTAGCTTCTTTCTCGACTGGAGGATAATGTAGCTCAGCCCCTTGAAAAGTCCTGGACAAAAATGCCACCGGACGACCTTCCTGATTCTGAGTGGCCGAGATCGCCACCTCCGAGGCATCACACTCAACAACAAAAGGAAGACTCTCATCGATGGAGTGAAGAGCCGCTTTCTCCAACTGTTTTTTCAGGAGGTTAAAGGCTGCAACAGCCGCTGTATCTAGTGGGAATGTGCTGGCCTTCAGTAGAGGTTGGATTCGGTCCGAGAAGTTAGGAATCCATTTAGCATAGTATGCAAACAGGCCGAGGGCCCGGCGCAAGGAGGCCGGATTCTTAGGTGGCGGGAGCTCTTGGAGTGGGCGAAGCCTTTCAGGGTCAGGTTTAATGATGCCATTGCCCACACAATAGCCAAGGATGTTGATGGTTGGTTGTGACTCAATGGATTTAGCCGCATTTAATGTCAAATTACGGTGCTGGAGTGCATCCCAAAATCGTTGGAGATTGGCGTCATGTTCCCGCTGATTGCGACCTGCGACAGTAATATTGTCCAGATAAGGAAACGTATCCTTCAAGTCTTCCTGTTTGACCAGGTCATCCATTGCTCGCTGGAAGACAGCCACTCCATTAGTGACCCCAAAGGGGAGGCGACGAAATTGATACAGCCGTCCATTGGCTTCAAAGGCCGTATACTGCTTGTCTGAGACCTTCAAGGGTACCTGATGATAGGCACTTTTCAGATCATATGTTGAGAACACCGTGTACTCAGCCAGTTTATTAACCATATCATCGATGCGCGGCAATGGGTATGCGTCCAAGTCCGTATATTGATTGATGGTCTGTGAATAGTCAATGCACAGCCGTTTCTTGTGAGGTTGTAGAGGGTTCTTAACAATAAATACCTGGGCGCGCCATGGCGACGAACAAGGCTCGATGATATCCTCTGCTAAAAGCCGAGAAATCTCAGCCGCAATAAAAGACTGGTCTTCCTGACTGAAACGTCGTGACTTTGTTATAATCGGTTTGCATCGAGGAGGGATACTGGTGAACAGTGAGGGTTCATCCAGTGAAGCTGCTGACAATGCACAGAACGGTAATCGAGGTCGTATATTAGAAATAGTGAGTTCAGGTTTGGATTCGCCGAACTCAATGGTGAGCTTCTTCTGCTGCTTTTGAAAATCCAGCCCTAAGATAAGATCACTACATAAGTCCTTGAGCACCGAAAGCCGGGTGGAGGGATACCTGTGACCATTAAGTGTTATTTCAACCATACAAAAGCCAGAAATTCTGGTATTAAGTGATGACTGAGCCATCGCAACTGCCTGGTCCGATGGGAAAACATGTAGCTTTAACTCTGCAACAATCTGTTCCCTAATGAAACTATCAGTGCTACCTGAGTCAATTAAGGCATCTAAAGTATGTCCATTAATTGATGCTTTTGTAGCTGCATGGAATAGGTTCTGAGGACAAGCAGCTGTAATTGGTGTCGTTGCACAAAGAGTGGCTGAAACTCTAGGTGTGTTTCTTCGAGAGGAAACCCGAGAGGAAGCACGATAGATGTTAGCCGAAACATCTTGATAGGCCCTTACCGGGGCAGTTCGGTAGGACTTAGCTTGATAAGCCCTCGTAGAGGCTCTTGATAGGCAAACCTTTGCAAAATGACCCTTTTTGTTGCAATGACTGCAAAACGCATTGCGAGCAGGGCAGAATTTCCGAGGGTGAAACTCATCACCACAAAAGAAGCATTTCTTAGATTGCCAAGAGGCTGCCACTGTGGGGTCATCATCCTCTTCATCAGTGAAGTCATCAGATTGATCGTCAGGGATAAAGTCCTCCCTAATAGAGTTCACCTGTGGCCTCTTAAATTGCCTGACTATAGTTAAGGCAGTAGACCGAGGTCTGGGCACTGTATAAAGGTCTGCATTTCTTTTTGCCAGATCTAGAGAGCAAGCCATGTCATAAGCTCTCTGAAGCTCAAGTGTCTTACTTTCCAGTAGACGCTGGCGTATAAATGGGGAGGCAAGCCCGCAGATGAAAGCATCACGGATCATTTCTTCACGGTACAGCTCAGCTGAGGCCGCCTGAAAGTTACAGTCCATACTAAGTCTGCGAAGCTCTTGGAGGAATTTATCAATGGATTCCTCCGGCCCTTGTTGGCTGTAGCTAGTAGATGTCTGGCATAGACCTCATTCGGTGTCTTAGTATATAGTCTCTTAAGCGTCCGAATTACCTCCTCGTAACTGTCCCATTCCTCCACATACTGAAATACATTCGGGGTGACACAGTTGATGAGTATCCGCAACTTTGAGTCATCATCAGCCTTGCAATATTCCAGAAAATTGTCAAACGTGCGATACCAGTGTTTCCACACCTTACCGGCTGCTGGGGTGTTTGGGTCCAAGTCAAGACGCGATGGTTTAAGGATGTTTTCCATGATGGGTGATTCCCTGGATCCTTAGTTCCGAGTTCGTCCAAAAAGTTTGAGTGCGAAGTTTTCCAAAGTTGATTAAATTGTCGTAAGAATGAGCCTTACGCGTGGTGAACTTAAAGTAAGCTTTAATCAACTAAAAAGGTGCTACATACAAAAGAGGTCTTACTCTATGCCTCTCCAGGATCCAACTGATCAGTCCAGTATTTATCCTGGACTAATCACAGGAAGTGATGCAATAAAGTTCGAGTCACAGGAAGCTGTATTGTGTTACCACAGTGTCTGTGACCGTGTACTCTTAGAGTACGCCGTCCTAATCCCTTTGAAATGCCCTGAAATTTATGGATTTCCGCATGCTCGAAATCCGGAACTTGTGGCCTGTCAATGTTCGCGTTGACAGGCCATCCGCGGGGGCTCCGAAAAAGCAATCGCTGGCGCAGAGTTGGGCTATTTGCCCAGTGACTGGCCAGCATAGGGCCTGTTTGCATCAGTGTAAGGGGATATTTAAGGCTTAAATTAAACATTTATATATCCAAAATTATGCACATACACTTTATTAAATGAGTTTCTGCAAATATTGGCCCGGATTACAGTTTTAATGATTTTTTAATCCAAAAATTAATTTTTATTGTGTTTGGTGGAATGAAGCTAATTATGATTAAAATTCAAATTCTGTTAATTGTATAATTTTTACATTTCGGGATTCCATTGTATGTCATTAGGGGATTCCCTTCGTAAATGATTGCAATAAAATTCTCCTTTGCCATTGGAGGACCGGGCTCATGTGATCCCAGTTACGCTTCCAAACCGCCTGCGTCCCTGGGATCCGTGGGCCTTTACACTGCCCTCCGGCTAGAGGCCTGAGACCACAACTTTTCACAGCCTGGGCTCCAGGAGGTACTTTTGTAATTGTTTCGCGGGTCGGTGGCGTACTCCGGAGGTACGCCTCCGACCGCAATTTCTATGCCATTGCTTCCATTATGGTCATTCAATGCAATGCAAATCCTTCTAAGTAAAGAATGATTCGGAAGAATATTTGGTAGCATTTGATTATATCATGTTATGCACGATTGGGTTAGTGCGTTTAACTATTCCAGTCCTTAACATTAGGCTCATAGTGCTGAACTCCTTGATTGTGTAATTACTCTTCTACCATTTGAAGAAGCATCTCTTTATAATAATTGTCATTATAATCTTTAGTACCAATAATGCAACGCCCAAAGGCGATGCTGCCATTTAAAAATGTTGAGGTACTGTAATATTGTATGAAAATATATTCACAATATATTAATATAACAGTTTAGTTGATTATTTCTTCTGTAGTAAACATTCTTAGGCTTTTGCTAACTGCTAGCTAAAATTAAAGCTCATGGAATTGAAGGCAAATTATTGACCTGGTTAGGAGATTGGTTAGGCGGTAGAAGATAGAGAGTAGGGATAATGGTTATGTACTCGAAATGGAAGGAAGTGCCTAGTGGTGCCCCTCAAAGATCTGTGCTGGGGCCTCAACTATTCACTCTATTTATTAATGCCTTAGATAACACAATCGAGAGCCATATATCCAAGTTTGCCGATGACACAAAGATTGGTGGAAGAGTAAGTAATGTAGACGGGAACATAAAATTACAAAGAGGCATTAATAGATTAAGGGCTGGATTTTCAATGACCCGTGGAGTCGGGTTTGGAGGCGTGTGGGGGGTTAAAGTTGCAGATTCGGGGGTCCCGACCCCATCCCGACTCCATTCCGCCTCCACGCAATTTTGACAAAATTGGTCGCGGGGTTCCCGACTCCGTCCCGCCTCCAAGAGGCGGGAGAGGCCATTAAAGCCTTAACAAGCCCTAAAGTGGCTCTGTAATGCCATTTTGAAACGTTTTAGCTAGTTTAACCCTTTTCCGACGTGAAGTACGCCTGATGTGAAACACGCCAGTGAAACCTGGCGGGAGCACAAGTGGATAGCTGGCTATCAGCTGCAGGTCCACTATTACAACGGAGATGTGATGAAGGTAGTAGTAGTATTGTGATGAAGGTAGTAGTAGTATTAGGTCTGAAAGTCTCTCTCTCTCTCTCTCTCTCTCTCTCTCTCTCTCTCTCTCTCTCTCTCTCTGTCTCTCTCTGTCTCTCTCTGTCTCTCTCTGTCTCTCTCTGTCTCTCTGTCTCTCTCTCTGTCTCTCTCTGTCTCTCTGTCTCTCTCTCTGTGTCTCTCTCTCTCTCTGTCTCTCTCTCTCTCTGTCTCTCTCTCTCTCTGTCTCTCTCTCTCTCTGTCTCTCTCTCTGTCTCTCTCTCTGTCTCTCTCTCTGTCTCTCTCTCTGTCTCTCTCTCTCTCTCTGTCTCTCTCTCTCTCTCTGTCTCTGTCTCTCTCTCTCTCTCTCTCTCTCTCTCTCTCTCTCTCTCTCTCTCTCTCTCTCTCTCTGTCTCTCTCTCTCTCTCTCTCTCTCTCTCTCTCTCTCTGTCTCTCTCTCTGTCTCTCTGTCTCTCTCTCTGTCTCTCTCTCTGTCTCTCTCTCTCTCTCTCTCTCTGTCTCTCTCTCTCTCTCTGTCTCTCTCTCTCTCTCTCTCTCTGTCTCTCTCTCTCTCTCTCTCTCTCTCTCTGAGATGCTGCTCATTTTGCATCCAGGTCCTCTCACAGCAAAGGCCAGGCAGTCTCTGACCTGCAATGATCACATCATCAGAGGCGACTTTCAGACTGAAACCACTAATTGGTTCATCGGTTCCCACATGCTGGAACTCAATTGCCCAATTAAGTGAAAATTGCATCAATCTCCCACATCCAATTGCAGGCGGGTGGATAACACGAAATGCGGATGACACGACCCCAACCCACCCCAGTATCAAAATCCAGTCCTAAGTGAGTGGGAAAAACTGTGGCAAATGGATTTTAACGCAGGTAAGTGTGAGGTCATCAATTTTGGACCAAAAAAGGATAGATCCGAGTATTTTTTAAATGGTGAAAGGCCAGGAACAGTAGAGTTCCAAAGAGATTTAGGGGTCCATGTACACAGATCACTCAAATGTAGTAGTCAGGTACAAAAAATAATCAAAAAGGCTAATGGAGTGTTAGCCTTTATAACCAGAGGGCTAGAATATAAAGGGGAGGAAGTCTTGCTACAGCTATACAAAGCACTGGTTAGACCACATCTGGAGTACTGTGTACAGTTCTGGGCACCGCACCTTAGAAAGGATACACTGGCCTTGGAAGGAGTGCAGCACAGATTCACCAGAATGTTACCAAGGCTCCAAGGGTTAGATTATGAGGAGAGATTACATAAACTAGACTTGTGTTTCCTGGAATATAGAAGGTTAAGGGGTGATTTGATTGAGGTTTTTAGGATTTTGAAAGGAATTGATTGGGTAGATAGAGAGAAACTTTTTCCAGTGATCGGGGAGTCCAGGACAAGGGGACAAAACCTTAAAATCAGAGCCAGGCCATTCAGGAGAGAAGTTAGGAAACACTTATTCACGCAAAGGGTGGTAGAAGTGGAACTTTCTCCCACAAAAAGCAATAGATGCGAGCTCAATTAATATTTTAAATCTGAGATCGATAGATTTTTGCTAGCCAAGGGTATTAAGGGATATGGAGCCCAAGGCAAGTGGATGGAGTTAGGATACAGATCAGCCATGATCTCATTGAATGGCGGAACAGGCTCAAGGGGCTGCTCCTGTCTGTATGTTCCTACGCTCATTTGTTTCGGTCCATGATACAGCACCAACTGGTCTTACACTAGTACAATTTTCAAAGTGATGTGAGCAGGCAGTACCAAATTATTCTGTTGCCTCAGGACTGCTCTAAAATTGCTATCCGAGTGCCAGTCAGATATCTATTGCCGCCTAACCTCAAAAGTACCATCGTTCGCAGCAGATTACCCATCTTTCAGGAGAACAGCAACCAAGACACCACACAACCCTGCCACGGCAACCTCTGCAAGACATGCCAAATCATGGACACAGATACCATCATCACACGTGAGGACACTACCCACCAGGTACACGGTACATACTCATGTGACTCGGCCAACGTTGTCTACCTGATCCGTTGCAGTAAAGGATGCTCCAGAGCATGGTACATCGGCGAGACCATGCAGACACTGAGACAACATATGAACGGACACCGCGCAACAATCGCCAGGCAGGAGGGTTCCCTCCCAGTCGGGGAACACTTCAGCAGCCAGGGGCATTCAGCCTCGGATCTGCGGGTAAGCGTTCTCCAGGGCGGCCTTCGGGATACACGACAGCGCAAAATCATAGAGCAGAAACTGATAGCCAAGTTCCGCACTCATGAGGATGGCCTCAATCGCGATATCGGGTTCATGTCACGATACAGAACGTGACTTGACATCATGGCCGGTCTTCCCAGGTGTTTTTTTTTAAAAAAAGACTAACACAAGAACCAACACAAATTGACAGGATATGCAGCCAGCAGGTGGTTTGACACGTTGGACCCCCTGGGACACATCTCATTGTCTTGGCTGTGCTCTTAGTGTGTCTTTGATGTAGGGAAATATTTGAATAGATTTTGTCTGTGTTTAAATTGTGAATTCTGGGAGATTCTCTCACTGCTAACTTACCTGAGGAAGGAGCGACAGCTCCGAAAGCTTGTAAAATTAAATAAATCTGTTGGACTATAACCTGGTGTTGTGCGACTTCTCATTTTTGGTAAAGAATTGGCAGTTTAGTTAGATCTTTATTGACATTAAAATTTTAAAGGTGATTTTAATTTAATATAAAATTTACACATGACAGTGTTAAACTCCAGCTGGCTTGAAGACAAAGTGGTATGAGACTACCTCTTGGAGGTGGTTTCACACCTGAACTTAAAGAAACCTTGCAATTATATAGTGTCTTGTCCTAAAGTACTTCATAATTAATTACTTACTATGTTATGGTAGCCAATTTGTGTACTGTAAGGTTCCACAACAGTAAATGGGATGAATGACTAGTTAATGTTTTTCGATGGTGTTGGTTGGGAAAGGAATGTTGATCAGGATACTGGAAGAACTCCCCTGCTCTTTTTTGAATAGTGCTATGGGACCTTTTATGTCCAGCTGAATTGGTAGGCAAGACCTCTGTTTAACAGCTCACCTGAAGGACATCACGTCTGACAATGCAGCACTCCCTCAGTACTGCACTGAAGTGTCAGCCTAGATTATGTGCTCAAATCCTGGAGTGGGGCTTGAACCCATGACCTTCTGACTCTGGCGAGAGTGCTATCAGTTGAGCCGAGCTGACACTCAAAGTGGTGCAAAATCTTGAATTGATGCAGGTTCAGCTGAATTTATGCTGTGCATTTTGCATTACTGTGAACTGGTTTTAGCTTTGCAGTGGTGCAAAATGTGTAATATAACTGCCCTATTATTCATACTAATGAGGTTCTGCATCAAAACTGATTGTACTAATTGTGGTGGTAGTTTCAATGGTACCAGTTCCTTTTCAAGGCTCCCAATTGTCCTGATAACCTTGATTACTATTCAGTTGGGTAACAGAGATTTGTAAAGAGCTGCTTTCCTCTGTGGTAGATACTTGAGCTGTGGTTCATGAAATTGAAAAATAAAAATTGACCTTGTCGGTTGCAAAAGCCTCTTTGTGTTTGTTCTCGGGAAACTTTGTTTCAGAATTGCGAGTGGAAAAAAAATGATTACAGTTAACAGCTTTTTCCCCTCCTTTTGTCTTTATAGGGTCTCTTCATCTTCCTGATATATGGAGTGTACAACACAGAGGTAAGGCTAGTTATAGTGTCTCAAGGCTGACAGTCTGGATGAGGGAAGTGACAGGCTTCTGATCTCACAGAGGGACAGAGCAGCTCTTCGCATGAGTGTCCTACTGCCCTTCATGCTTGGACTGCCCCATATGCATTCTGGTTTACCATTAAACACTGACAACCAGACGGAAAAGGATACATTTCTCATAGTCACTTACCAATATTTCAAAGTCCTTTTTATTTTTCAAGCAACTTAAGTTTACGGAGTGATGGCTATTTAAGATTTAGAACTTTTCTTAGAGTGATGGACTGGCTCTTTAGATTAGGACTGAAAGATTAAGTACCAAGGCATAAGATCTTGCAGAGTACAGTATTGCAGAAAAATATTAAAAAGTATAACATTATTACTTAAATTCTCATGAGGTTTTGTTATTTTCCGTATATCTCTGTTGACCATCTTCAGATCAATTTTCAGGAAAAACAGCTGATCTATACATCTGATTGCTAATGGTTTTTGTAATGCATTAGAATAGCATTTGTTTCATATTTTATTTAGTTTCCACTTAAAACCCTCTAGTAATTGCTTTGACTATATATAGAAGATATCAATCAGCAGTAGTTTAGTAAATTTGCATTGCAAGATCAAATTGCAAGTCTATAATGTTTTTTTAATTATACCTATAGACAATTCCATATTCCAATTGGTTTGAAGCCATGGTTTCAATCTCGATAGAGGATGAGCTACGGTGAAAGTAGTGCCAGAAGAAAATTGATCAGCTTGCTCATCAGTGTCTTCAATAAATTGAGGCTATGACCATATAGCGAGAACATATTTGTACGCGCGCAGAAGCAAAGAATTGAGTATAAACCGGGCGATTGAAGGACAAGACCTGTGGCCTCATCCTTCAATTGTCCAGCCTATCCTCAATTTCCCAGTACAGCACACGGGCGTTATTGCTTAATTTGTCATTGAAGGTTATTCTCTCTCAGCCAGTAAAAACTATTCTTCACGTGTGTCAAATATAGCTTCCTTCTAGCATAGCTCTATTGAGCTGACTCTTGAGTGAGTAGGACTAACTCCGAGAAGAATATCCGCAAGAATGGATAAGCATCCAGTTCTATTTGATTGAAACACTGAAAGCATTGGAACACCAAAACCTGAAAATAACTAGATATTCTTAGAGGAACAGAATCAGTTAGCTGGAACAAACAACTAAATTGGATTTCTAATCCGTTCCATAACCATAAGTTTTATAAAAAAGAACAAAGTAATTAAATAAACACTGTAAATTCAATAAAGATGGCTTGGGAATAAATTTGATTACAATGATACAGTATAAAATTAGTATTACATCATATTTCACTTAGTAAATGATGATTGCATCATTATTGGGTGTACAACTGAGTGGAAATGTAGGATTGGAGCACTTCTTGTTAGCATGACACTGCTGAAGAACAGAGAGCTTCATGGAAAAGTAAATACTGGAATGCAGATGTTCCAATAAAACTTTGATGTGATGTGCTGAAGTTGTTTGAAAGTTCTGGAACGGTTTTCCTTGTTTGCCATATGGAAAAGAGGGAGTGGGCTGGGGTCACTGAGCAATGCCCATGTGTACACAAATTCCGTGAGTGTCTGTTAACTGACTCTTTATGCAGAACCATAGGTAGAAAACCAGGGAGGGGGAATTACAGGTCTAAACTCTGCTATTATTTCCCTTTCATGGTGAAAATTGCTTAGTCTTCAAATGGTTAAAATCACACTGACAACCATATCCCTGGAGTGCTGCGGTAGTTTGAAGACATTGAGATGAGGTTCTGTGTCCTACTAACAGGGACAAATCTCTCATCGCCCCTGACATGTAGGTACAAGTGTGATATGATATCAATGCACATGTTATAGTCTCTTTAAATAAAATATGTGGCAGACATTCATTATAGAAATGAGTTTCTCATGAGAATTGATTGCTCTCCTGGGAATGTAGTGCGTTAGCCATGGAAATTGTTAACAAGACTGGTCAGAACATTGGTCATTTACAAGGGCAGCTGGCTGCATATAAATATTGATGAGCGTGAGTTTAAGCAATTTAGGGCAAAGGTTGAGGCGCGAAGTGCAGGAATTTATGGTTTTAACAACAGTGGACAACATGCAGAATGAATGAATAGCAGGAAGTGATTACAAGCCTGTAATCTGATTTGAGAGGCCCAAATAACACAAGAGTGAAGCTTGAGTGGTTTGTAAACACCATCTAAATTTTCAAATTACATCTCATCCCACAAATTGCTCTCTGCTGTATTAATATTTGTTTAGAGGCTGAATATTTTGATTTATCATCACAAGGCTCAAATCTTGTCTTTGCTCATTTTAGCAAAACATTAGTTGCAAGTAAAAAGTGGTGCAATGTCAGTAGACGGTGTGCTAATTGAGCATGTTCAACACTGCTCGGCCCCTTCCCAGAAATCATCCATTGTTGGCCAATAGATTTTTGCTTGTTTATGATCTTGTTAATGTTACTTGAGGAAGTTGTGTTGCTTCCTGTAGCTCCTCAGCCAAATCAAAAGGTGAGTAATTTAGCCTATGTCAGGCCAGGTATCTCGCCCCGCACTGTTACCACTGGAGTCCCCCATGGATCTCTCCTTGGCCCCTCCTATTTCTCATCTACATACTGATGTCAGCAACATCATCCGAAGACATGATTTCAGGTTCCACATGTATGCTGAGGACACCCAGCTCTACCTCACCACCACCTCTCTCGAACCATCCACAGCCTCTGTCTTGTCAGACTGCTTGTCAGACTGCTTGTCTGATATCCAGTCCTGGATGAACCGCAATTTCCTCCAATTAAATGTTGGGAACCAAAGCCATTGTCTTCGGCCCCCGCCACAAACTCTGTTCCCTAGCTATCGATTCCATTCCCCTCCTTGGCTACTGTCTCAGGCTGAACCAGACTGTTCGCAACCTCAGCGTCTTATTTGACTCTGAGCTGAGCTTCCGATCTCATATCCTGTTCATCACAAAGACTGCCTACTTCCACCCCAACATTGCCCGTATGCGCCACTGCCTCATCTTATCTGCTGCTGAAATGCTCATCCATGTTTTTGTTGCCTTCAGACTCGACTGTTCCAAAGCTCTCCTGGCTGGCCACCCATCTTCCACCCTTCATAAACTTGAGCTCATTCAAGATGCTAATGCTCTAACCTGCACCGTGTCCAGTTTACCCGTCACCCCTGTGCTCGCTGACATACGTTGGCTCCTGGTCCACCAACGCTTTAATTATAAAATTCTCATCCTTGTGTTCAAATCATTCCATGGCCTCGCCCCTCCCTATCCCTGTTATCTCCTCCAGCCCTACAACCCTCTGAGATCTCTGTGTTCTTCCAACTCTGCACTCTTGTACATCCCCATCTCCCTTCATCCCACCATTGGCGGCCGTACCTTCAGCTGTCTTGGCCCGAAGCTCTGGAATTCCATTCCTGAACCTCTCCGTGTCTCCACTTCTTTCTCCTCTTTTAAGACCCTCCTTAAAACCTACCTCTTTGACCAAGCTTTTAGCCACCTGTCCTAATATCTCTTCCTTTGGCTCGATGACAATTGTTGTCTTATTATGCACCTATGAAGTGCCTTAGGATGGTTTCCTATGTTAAAACCAGTATATAAGTGCAAAATTTCAATGCATCACACCATGCCCAGGAACAGTTCATAGATCCACTCTGTTGGCCACAAATGGGCCATGGGAAATACTCAGGAGAAGGCTTGGGGACGGAGAAAAACAAAACATAAGTGTAATAAAATAGGTTTATTATGAAAATTAGCAAATTGACAGTTGTATTATCCAACTTTAGAAAGTCAGTTAAACGTGGTGGATTTAGATAGTTTTGAAGAGAATATGAGCAGCAAAGATTTCCTTGCTCAGAGGATTTGGAGATAGCTCCACCCCCCAGAAAATGTTGACTTTGTTTCACACTTTATTTAGTGCCTTTTACTGTCATTTGAAATAGCATTTTGGAGGGCAAAGCGAGTACATTTCCTGTTGGCTGCTTTGACCTTTCACCTTGGAAGCCCACAGCAGCCAATGAGTTCATCTGCACTGTTATGTAAAAATGGCATCCTGCAAAACTTTTAAATTAAAGGGTGTGTTTACAATAGAAATTTAGAGTCGCTGCAAAATGGTTTTGGCTTTGCAGCAATGCTAAGCATATGTAGCATAAATCAGGTGGTGAGATCCAAGCTGAATCAGAGGTGAAGCAGACTCCTGCCTCCAGGGAGCCGTACTCAGCTGCACTCCAGTGTTAGGCGGGGCCTTGACTCCAGATTTAGGCTGCAACCAACATTGCAACTGCAGTGTCCGTGTGACACAAAACCACTTCACAATGACACTACAGTTGTAGTGTGAAGGCATCTTAATGTTTCTGGAAAAGTAAAATACTGTGGATGCTGGAAATTTGAAATAAAAACTGAAAATGCTGGAAATACTCATCAGGTCAGGCAGCATCTGTGGAGAGAGAAACGGAGTTAACGTTTCTGGTCGATGGCCTGTCATCAGAAATGGAAAAAGTTAGAGATGTAACAAGTTTTAAGCAAGTACAGAGTCAGGGAAAGGGGCTGGTGGCGGGGCGGCGGGTGGGGAAAGAAAGAACAAAAGGGAAGGCCTGTGATAGGGCGGAAGGCAGGAGAGATTAAATGACAAAAGTGATGATGGCGCTTGTCATTTTAATTCTCTGTCCCACTCTGACCTCGGCTGTGTACACTGTTCTAATGAAGCTCAACGGAAGCTCGAGGAACAGCACCTCATCTTTCGATTCGACACTTTACAGCCTTCTGGACTCAAAATTGAGTTCAACAATTTCAGATCATAACCACCGCTCCCATTTTTTTCGGACAGCAGATGTTGGTAATGATTCTGCTGTTGTAATTTACAACTCCTCGAGACCCATCTTTTGTTTGTTTTCTTGTCTCATTGCCACCCCCTTTTGCCTTGCACCACAGTTGCTGCCTGACCTGCTGAGCATTTCCAGCATTTCCTGTTTCTATTAATGTTTCTGGAAATGGTTTTTTCCTCACATCAAGACACACTGGGGCTGAATTTGCGGTCGGAGGCTTCCCGCGGATGAATGAATATGACATTAAAAATAGATTTAACATAACAAATAAAAAAAATTACATATTTAAAATTAATTAAAATACAATATAATTAAACATTTAAAACAAAAATGTATTTTTTTGAAAAATAAATTTATTGTACATGTGTTTTAATGAAAAAAAATTATTTTAATGTTTTTTGAAACTCTTACGCTGATAAAAGCAGGCCTTACGCCCGCTTTTACCAGGCATAAGAATTTCACGGGCATTCGCTGGGCAAATAGCGGAACTCTCCGCCCGCAGAGGCCCTTTTCCCGGGGATGCGGATCATTCTTGACAGATGGCATGTTCCGTCCAGGTTTTAGCGCATGCGCTTCGCATGCCTGAACCCGGAACTTGCGCGGCCCCTACGGGCGCGTGCGCACCTCGTACGCACCAGTAGGGGCCGCAGATTATGGCCCACTGTAATTGGTGTGTGATACTTTTGCTCAGGCCAACAAGCTCTGAAGTATTTCTTACATGTTGCTCACTCTGTTGATTGAATTTACTTGCGAAGTCTTCGGTATAGCCAAGTTTCACATCTATACCTTAAGGCTTCAAACTTTGAACCCTAGGCACTGAATGTAATTAGGTTAATCTGTGCACCAGGGATATTATCACATTTAATTTCAAAAGCTTTACATTGCACTAGTAGTGGTGCAGCCAATGCAAGCTATAGATTTATACTTGAAGCACTAGTGAAGTATTTTTCTTTTCGGTGTGTTCTTGATCACAATCCCTATTTTCTGATATATTATCGGAAAACTACTTAGAAATTAGAGTTGACACCTGAATATGGAAATGATAAATGTCAAACACACAGAGATGCAAACCATGATGCCCTCTTCAAACAACATTCCCTTTCACATAAATTCTTCCATTCACAACATTTTTGACATTTTGAACATGTTGCAGTCTGATCAAAGAAAAGACTTGCATTTATATAGCACCTTCCATGACACCAGGACATCCCAAAGCGCTCTACAGCCAATCTTTGAAGTGTTGTGATGTAGGAAACTTGTGTACACACACAGCAAGATCCTGCAAGCAATGTGATAATTATCAGATAATCTGTTTTAGTGATGTTGGTTGAGGGCTGTATATTGGCTCGGACACCGGGAGAGCTCCCCTGCTCTTCTTCAAATAGTGCCGTGGGGTCCTTCCCATCCATCTGATGGCCTGAGAGGCCAGACAAGGCCTGAAAGACGGCAGCTCCGACAGTGCAGCACTCCCTCAGTACTGCACTGGAGTGTCAGCCTAGATTGTGTGCGCAAGTCTCTGGTATGGGACTTGAACCGGCAACCTTCTGACTCAGAGGCAAAAGTGTTACCAGCTGAGGCACGGCTGACACCTTATGCTGATCTCCATATTGTGCATCATGTGCACACATGGTAGAAGTTTACTGCAGGCAAGTTAAAATGATTAACAAAGAACAACAATTTTACAAATAGGGCAACAGCAAATGAGAATTTTTCTATGGATATGGTACCAAGCTTTAGGAATTTAGATGTTTTTAAATTTACGGCTGTGTTAAAGGTTCCTAAGGTTACCATCACTAATTATATAAAATGCAGGTGAAGGTTTTACATTGCACTTTTATTTTCTTACAAAATAAATTGTGTAACTTAAAAACATTATTCAGAAAATAATGCAGTACAATGATCAGGCTATTATTTAGAAACTGCTGCTGTTGTTAAACATTAGTATCTATCTGTGCTTTGCTTCTAGCCATTCTTGATTAGGAAGTCAGAGCTGCCGCTATGAGCCAGGCCACATGCTGTACCTTGTGGGTAAATCAAGATTTTCTCGACTGGTGTTGAACTATTTTCTACCAATGTTGCACATTGCACTTTGTGAAATGTTTAAGGATCTTTATTGTAGGTGTATTATGGTTGATTGACTCCTTTATTGTTACTACTAACAACATCACTTTTTCAAGAATACATTTCAAGAACTTAATTCTTGTGATTTTGTTAATGCTGCTGGCATTTTGACAAAAAAAACAGATGTTTCTGTAATTTTTCAGAAAAATAGGAATTTTGATTCTTATGTTAGTTATTACTGCTGTTTTCGGCTATGGGTTAGAAGCTGTGTGAGATAAGGAGCTAAGAAAGAACATTTCCTATGTGTATGGAAATCATAAATTCATATAAAATACCTACCACCAGTGGCAGTGATTAAAATATGCTCGTCCGATACAGATTTGGATGCTACAATTTTGAGCTCCTGTTCTTTTAGTCGTTTGTGGATTTCTGTGCTAAAGTGTTGGGTGAAGGAAGACGGCTAACAAAGGTCACATTACTACTGCAGATTTAGAATGAAACAATCTCCAGTTAGTTGCAAAGAAACCGTGGGGCAGATTTTTTAAATGCCGCACCCAAGCCTAAAACCGGCGGTACAGATGGGCCAGCTGTTATCAAAACAGGAAATGAAGATCAGGCGGTTTCTAAAACAACCGGCTGACCCCCAATGTTAGTTTTGTGTCCAGACGGCAAGTTGAAAGTCTACCCCCATACGTTCAATCGATGTTAACTTTTTAATTTAATTGAGACCATGTCAGACTGTAATTTCTTTTTGGCAAATTACTCTGTGCAAATTTCTGTGCCCTTTTTTTTATTACGTACATCATACACTAGCTGACATTTTATTCACATCTAACGTTAGGAAGGCTTAACACCTGCAGCTGCCTCCTGTAAACAGTGTACTCAGCTGGGCCCATCACCACAGAGCTCTGGCTATCTGGATATGGGACAAGATAGGCTGATGGAGGACAAGCCAATATTTGTTTGTCTAGCATTTAGCATAAGTGCAGCAACACTATAAGTGGCTTACCGCCCCCCCCCCCCCCGCCCCCCGTCCCCGCATGGGAATTCTGTGCACCTCCTTCATAAGTACCCTCTAGGATCTGTATGTACAATCTATGGAGCAATATTCATGTGGTCAGTACTGTACACATGGCCCTATCTATATTATTGGATATGTGGATATTCCAGGTGCATGGCATGTTTGCCACATCACTCCTTTATAGCAGAGTATTTCAAAGGGAGGCGAAACATGTTGGCTTGTTTTTCTAAGGATATCTTGCCTTGTGTACCTCTTCTGCTGAAGTTTCAAACTTTGTTGGCTTGTAGAACAAGGCAGCGGAAATGCTGTGTTGTATACTCACATAATGAGTGATAAGGTCGTAAAGGTCCATTTTGTTTGTAAGGAGAGGATGATGTCACTTACAGCTGCAATTGTTTCCTTTCTGGTTGCCGTTCCTTGCATATCATAGAAATCAAGTATCTGGCTGGATTAGATAAGCATAAATAACTCGAGACAGAAGTAACTGACAAACAATGCCTTTGTGACAGAAGATCTAATCAATCCAAAACATTGACCATGCAGAACTTTAATAAAAATGTGCTGTTGAATAAACCCCCCCCCCCCCCCCCCGCCCACAGAAAATGCTGGTAACACCAGCAAGTCAGGCAGCCGCTGTAAAGAAAGCAAACTATTAAAGTTTCAGACATAGCCTTTCATCACAATCAGATGAGCTGCTTATAAGAAGGAACTGAGCAAGAGAAAGGCGAAGTAAGAAAAGAACATATACACACAAAAAAGAGAATGAACTGTAAAGTGGTTAGGTGGAGATCAGGAGATGGTGAACTGAAAGAAGTGATAATAGCGTGAGAGAAAAGGAGGAATGATGAGAGAAATGCAATGCTGATCCATTTTGATGTGAAGTAGTAAACTTTATATAATCACATTACAGTCAATGGTACAATATGAATTGTCAATGATTTAAAAGGAAATTTGCAGATGTGCAGAATTCTGCTTTATTTTGTGTGAACAAAATTGGTTTATCTCGTCATCTGTTTTAATATTTGGCAGAGTATGCTCGTTGTATAGAGTGGTTTGCATGCATCTCCTCTTCATAGTTCATTCTTGGCCGTCTAACAGAAAATGGATGGGTACTGAGACTTAATACTACACTTGTGATGGTTGCATGGATTGTGGTATTTCACTTTTCATCATTTTGCAAACTTATCAGTAGATAACCTTTCATGCAGCCAATGATTTTAGCAGCAAATTGTACATTGTTCACATTGTGTTAGAGTAGTCTCCACTATTACATTTGATACTTGTGTGTTCTGTTGATGGATATGCATTGCATCATTTTCTTAATGCATGTAATGCACTTTGTTGATGGAACTTCTACCTGACTATTGAATTATGAGAGCCAAATCATGTACATAAAATACCATAAATAAGTTATAAACATCACATTATTGGGTCATTGTTTTAATATTTAATATTTCTTGTTATGGAATATATTACCTCCAGGATCTGATGCTTCAAGGGGTGGATTTGCACAAATCCATAACTTTGTGTGGTGTGCCACAATGACATCTTTACTTTAGCGTATGTAGTGACTTGCTAGATTTTCTTGCCCGTTCATAGTCAATGAATGGAAATTGTAGCCTGCAAAAGATTATGGGACAAAAACCATGGTGGAGAAATTGTCTGTGCTTCATTGCAACTGGTTTCTGCAGAATCTACAGTTGCAACACCTACATATTCTGACAAAAGCAGTCTAGCCCCCTATAATTGGTCCTGCACACAGTCGTTCCATTTGAAAAATTTTTTATTAGTTCTTGGGATGTGACAACATTGGCAAGGCTGCATGATTGCCCATCCCTACTTGCATTGTATTCCTTGTGGTGATGGTGCTCCCACGGTGAAGCACAGCGAAGTCAGATGCAGTGTGTACCATCTACAAGATGCACTGCAGCAACTCGCCAAGGTTTCGCGGCAGCACCTCCCAAATGCGCGACCTCTTCCACCTAGAAAGACAAGGGCAGCAGGCGCATGGGAACACCACCACCTCCAAGTTCCCCTCCAAGTCACACACCATCCTGACTTAGAAGTATGTCGCCGTTCCTTCATCGTCGCTGGGTCAAAATCCTGGAACTCCCTACCTAACAGCACTGTGGGAGTACCTTCACCACACGGACTGCAGCAGTTCAAGAAGGCGGCTCACCACCACCTTCTCGAGGGCAATTAGGGATGGGCAATAAATGCTGGCCTTGCCAGCGATGCCCACATCCCATGAACTAATAAAAAAAAAAGCAGCAGAAATGGGACTGTGTATTTAGTAGAAGTTTTCTATAGTCAATGCAGTACCTCTAACTTCACTGAGCTTCAGAGGTTCCACTCTATGCACTTCATGCAGCCCTACACATAAACAACATGTTTGCATGTTCTTTGTAAATGGAGGTTAGATAGCATGGGAAGTTCCGAGCACTCCTGCTTCTAACTGAGGGGAACAATGGGGCACAAAGTACAACCGTCCCCTTTTAAAATGTTGAAGCTAATCGATGGAACTCCATGGATAATACGTCGTGTGCACCATAGAATCATAGACAGTCACAGCATGGAAGGAGGCCATTTCAGCTCATTGTGTCCGCGCCGGCCAACAAAGAGCTATCCAGCCTAATCCCACTTCCCAGCTCTTGGTCCATAGCCCTGCAGGTTAGAGCATCCCAAGTGCACATCCAAGTACTTTTTAAATGTGGTGAGGGTTTCTGCCTCTACCACCCTTTCAGGCAGTGAGTTCCAGACCCCCACAACCCTCTGGGTGAAGAAATTTCCCCTCAAATCCCCTCTAAACCTTCCCCCAATTACTTTAAATCTGTGCCCCCTAGTTTTTGACCCCTCTGCTAAGGGAAATAGGTCCTTTCTATCCACTTTATCTATGCCCTTCATAATTTTATACACCTCAATAAGGTCTCCCCTCAGCCTCCTCTGTCCCAAGGAAAACAGACCCAGCCTATCCAGTCTTTCCTCATAGCTAAGATTCTCTACTCCCGGCAACATCCTTGTAAATCTCCTCTGTACCCTCTCTAGTGCAATCACATCTTTCCTGTAATGTGGTGACCAGAACTGCACGCAGTACTCTAGCTGAGGCCTAACTAGTGTTTTATACAGTTGAAGCATAACCCCCCTGCTCTTGTATTCTATGCCACGGCTAATAAAGGCAAGCATTCCGTATGCCTGCAGGACTAATTATAGGGAACTAGACTGTTTCTGTGCATACAAAATTAGCCTCATACTTTTTGCACTGTGCTCTATACTTGTGGGCATAGCAATAATACCATACATATGTTCTAAACTATACAGTTACCATTTCTACATTTCAGCAGTAAAAAGAACTCGCATTGGCTTTAATGGAATATTGTAGTTCTAGCTCTGAGAAACAAGAAAGAAGTGACCGCGTGTTAAACTTTGACCTGACCTGGTCTTGAACCTTACGAGAGCTGATCAATGTCACCTTGACCTCACTTCCTTACAAAAACCCACAAAATTATGTTTACCAAATTCTTGAACAAATGCGTTCGTATTTTGTTATAAACGATCACTTCTGATAAAAATTGAATTCAATTATGGAGATGTACGTGTTGCTTTGCCAGTTATAACGACATTCTGACAGCCCTATTAAGAATGGTAAATGACAGGCCACTGTGCCCTTTTTAAGTTTTGATCCAGCCAAATATTCTTTCAATAAATTCATAATTTTCTGTAAGAAACAGAAGAAGCAGATCCAAAGCACTTTAAGATCTCGGTCACCAAATGTTCAGTAAATCATTACAGCCCTACATACGTAGAGAAATGTACGCATTTTTTCTGGCATAACCTAAAGATGTAGTGCGAGTCATATATATTTAAATAAAATAATAATGAATGGAGAGCTGTGCCAGACACAGGGCGGTAATTTTACCCCCCCTCAGAGCGTGTGGGGGAAGAGGCGGGTGGAGGGGTAAAAATTTTAAAAAACGGGAAACCCGACCCCCCCACTTCTGGTTTTAATGGAGGCGGGTCAGGAGTAGACGACCAATCCGCTCTCAGGAGGTGGGTCGGTCACTGAGATCTTTTAAGGAGGCTGCGTGCCTCCATTTTAATTCGAGCTTTATTTTTAACGTTTGGAGGCCGGGATTAAAATTTAAAACGGGTCCTGCTATTAAATTTGGCAGGACCTGCGGGAAACCCATACTTCCGGGTTTCCCATGCATAAATCCTCTCTCTCCGCTCTTTCCAGGCTCCGAGTTATTATCGGGCCCAAGGTTTTTCACTGGTCTATTGAGCTGTATTGTACCGCCCATTTCTATGCACGCACAACGTGACTTCTGGTTCTGTCTCTCGTGATTGAAGTAGCAATGCAGCCTACTGGACTGATGCAGTAGAAAGCTCTTCCTGCTGAAGTGCACAGGTGCAGCTTAACGACTGTTGGACGGGAGATTTCATTTACATTCAAACCTGTGCAAGACATTTTTTACAAAATAAAAGTCATTGGCTTGACTTTTGTTCGTACATTAGTCGAACAACCTAATGCAGTTTGCCTGTTGCTTCGGCCTTGAAAATAGAAGCCTTTGGCCTCTGTAAGGAGGTGTTCTATTATTTTTGAAGAAGTTGATTTTGATCACTGCTTTGCTTTATTTTTATTGTATTAACTTTTGATTACCCGCTGCAGCCTGTTCCGTTTGCAGTGAGAGTGAATATCAGCAATGAGCCGTCGTAACTGAGCGCAGTCTCCACATGTATTTTACTCAAAGTTGCAAACGGTGGGAAATGTCCAACTATCAAACCTCAGTATGAACAGGCATTCTATAGTAAAATGTTTCAATATTCTTTTCATCAAACACTTCTATTCAATTTTGCCTGTGATTTTTCTCCCATCCCCCTTCTGCTGGAAGTGGTGAGTCAGCTGGAGTGTGATGCCATGACTGGCTTCAACCTTCCAGTATCTTGGCTGAATGGCCATTCTTTGTGTGTGAGCTGGACAGTGACTGTTGGGTTGTTTGTCTGTCGGAGCTTCACAGGTGAGCCGAATCCTGTCTTCACCAGAGGGAATCACTGGATAGTGCATTGTGACAGGAACCCGGCAGAGGTTTTTGCTTCTCCCCATGCTACTCTAGGAATGCTGAGGACAATAGTGCACCCCTCACTTCTGCCCCAGCACATACCAGGGGTTGAATCTAGCGCCTTCCTACTCTGTTTGGTTCAGTAGTGCATTTGCTCGCTGATTTACTAGGCGGTTTTGTTGCCCTTTTGAGCTGCCAGATATTGGCTGAAGTTATAAGTGGAATGTCCAGAAACACTGGCAAGCATTAAAATTAACTTCAGTATTCCAACCTCCTTCCCAACTGTCCCATTGCAACTCTTAAAACTATTTGAAAACGGTGCAATGGCCATCAGGAACCCTGCATCAATGAGTCAGACTCCTATGCTTAGAGCTACCGGTGGAGCGGGTAAATGGAGTTAAGATGCAGATTAGCCATGATCTAATTCAGACTTGAGGGGCTGAATGGCCAACTCCTGTTCCTAGGTTCCTTCCTATGTTAATGAGATTGCCAGTGTGGGGTACACTAATTCTGAGGTAGTGTCATCAGGGGCAGTGAGTCACCTGGAAAAAAAAAAGTGAGTTCTATTAACAGTGTTTGAAGTGGGGATTTAGCTGTCTGATCCATCCCACAATAACAAAATGTGGCAATTCTGCATCGCTGCTATTGGGAAAGTTGAAATGTGATTTGTATTCTACCAAAAAGCATTCCTATCATCTGTCATGAAGTTGGTACTATTTAATAATTCTCTAATGCAGAACTGCACGTGATGCAGCCAAGATCGTTCACCGTCAGCCGCGATCTTCAGCTCGAGGGATAAGCTGCAAAGCTGTGTCAGATCCCAATTGATCGCGATCAGTGTGATTGCATCTTTTGGGCCGCTTTCAAACTTGCCCTTTGGATCTGAGCTGATGTGGGTGGCCCACGTCCTGACCGAGAAGGAACTGAAGCTTCGGTTGCTTTTATTTCTGGCAAAGCTTGGCAGATTATCACGGGCTAGTGGTGGAATCTGAATCCAGGCTCTGGATTTGGAAATCCGAAGAATGGAATCCCGAACTGGATTCATTTACGAAGTTCAGATTTGGATCTTCCTGATGATGTGCTCAGATCTGTTCATCCATCAACGCACTGTTTTCTAGTCGGCTACACAATCCTGTGCAATGCGTTCAAATTGTCCTGACTCAAAAAGGATTACCCACTGCTGTTGCCAAGGCTAGAATCTCCCTTGACTCTAGAATACTAGCCATCAGAAACATGAAATGATGTTGGTTTACTAGCCCTTCAAGTAAGTGTCTGCCTCCACCTATCTCTACTCTGGAGAGTCAAATGGCCCTGTATGAAAACACTGGGCGCAAAATAAAAAATAAAAAGAGAAATAGTTTTTATTTAAGGAATGCAATATGTTCTGGACAGCAACATAATTGAGATGGATGTTGAATAAATTGCTTTTGCAAACTCAGACAGGTACGGCATCATAAGGATATACTGTATTGTAAGCTGTATCACTGTAGTAGACAACCCACATGTGCGCAGCCTATTGTTCCCGTTCATTAACTGCTGGCAAGTCTTCAGCTGGGTGCATGCAACTTCAATCTGTTCAGCTACAACTTCTAGCCTTGTGTCAATATTCGAGTACACAAGCCATACAAATTGAGTGCCTCTGTGAGCTATGTGTGACACATGATCACTTAAAGCCCAAAGCAGCCATCTCCTCAGTTTTAACAGCCTATGCGTCACTTTCAATTTTTTTTTTCCCCTGACATGGTCGGCTGTTTTTATTTATGATTTCTGATTCTACCGTTTTAAAAACCATTTCACATCTGTGGTACAGCATTGTTTGTTAGTTTTCATGATGAACATTAGGAATGAATGATTGCTGATTGGATCAGTGAGTAAAACTCATCCCTTTCCCTCCCACTGCTTATGTACATGATCTGAAATTTCATCATCTGCATCAACATTATTGTTGAAACAAGCCTAAAAGGAATATTTCTCCATTGGGATGCAAATTGTTCAGTTATTAAAATTGATATTGGATTATTTTGATTAAACAGACAGACACAATAAATAATCTATTTTACATTAAGATGAAAAATAGCTCTAGATTTTCCATGAGAAAAGACAGCTTTGGGGACTCTATAAATTAAAGGAGAGAGTAGCAAGCATTTTATAAATAAATGTATTTCTGTGAAAGTGATTATATCAGTAATTCTATAGATGAACGCTGGCCATTATTTAACACATTTGTCATTATCCAGAATTTCTCAGGCTGTTTTTAGTTGTGTCTAAGTTTTTATTTTAAAGTTATTTTATTGATAGTTTCACATGGCAAAATTCCTACTGGTTTTTGCATGTGCTTTTCCTCTTTTGATGTGGCTCAGATGCAAAGTCTTCTTCATTACCACAGCCCTGCCCCACGCAATGTGAAGGGAAATGTCGGGCAGTGCTCTCCAAACACTATTTTACACATACCTAAATGTAAGGTTCATTACTTGTTACACAGTGTGACAGTGTAAAACAATTTTGCATGTATTTTAATTAAACAGAGAATGCTGGCAGTGATATCTTTAGAGGACGATCCTCATTTTGACAAAATATCTGCCATTATGTGCCATCACAGTGCTTAGCTGCTGCAGGGAGAAAGTGTCTTTTTTGGGTAGGTCTCCTCTGATAAAAGGGTCTTTTTCCTACAATTGTTATTTTCTTGCTCTGCACTGTTTTAACGTTCTATTTCTTGTTGGTTTCTAAGCTCTTAATAGTTACAATTAGTTACCTGTCAGGTCTAAAATGATCAGGCATCATTTAATTTTCCCGGATTCAATCCCACGTAACAGTCAGAACGTTAAAAAAAAAAAAAATCCAATAAAGCCTTCCTCAGTAATCCGGCGGTCACAGCAGAGCCTGTTTAAAATAAAAATATTTAAAGGTTACAATAAAAATGTTCAACTGTCAATAAGCAGAAAATCCACAGATTATAAAATATTTTCTAAATGCCTTGGCGTAGTGGAAAAGCACAGAAAATACTCTCATAAGATGTTAATTTCCTTTATCTCATTACTAATGAAGAAAATACTTGTGTATCATCCCCAATTAGTGGAACAGCACTGAAAAGACAACTTGAAAACAATTGTGCCTCTTGGAACTGAACTCATGTTTCAGAATCAAAACTTTTCTGTGATGGAAATTAATCTGAGTAAGGATTCTACTCGCCAGCCAGATTTAATTATATTCATATATTGCTCAATAAGATTCCATTAGATTCTATGATACAGTTTAAGGATGGAAGGATTTGTTGTTTATTCCATTGCAGAATAATTTACGATAAACTAGCGTAGGCTTTCCGCCTCCCCGCCTGCCATTTTTTCAGGTTTTTTGGGGCAGGCGGAGGTTAAAAGCTACTTGGGGAAGCACACTGCCATTACCCAACTCCCCCTTTGTTTACTGCAGGCTAGTCCCATTGGGCAGGCGCATATAACTTTCATGCAGATGAAGGAAACATAGCCTCTACCGCGTTCCCACCTTTGCATGCTGGGCACCACCGATTAGGCCCTGGCATCCAGCATTGACACATTGGTGGAGAGGGGCCTATGCAAGTGCTCGCTGAGCATGGCTAGCCACAGGCCCTACCAAGAAAAGGTAAAATTGTCATTTGAAAAGTGCTTTTTTTCCCCACACAGCATCTTTCCAGCTGCCTCTATCTCCCATTGTGGCAGGCCCCCAGATTGGCGGGACTCCATGTTGGAAGTCGAGGAGCCCATGTGATGTATGTTAATGACCTTCGGGTTGGAATTAGGGAGCGGTCACCTCTGTGGCCCATTAGAGATAAACTCCAGTTAAGGAGCGTGCGGAAAGCCCTACTGTACAGTGGAATTCTGAAAACAGGAGCTAGGGGCCCCTTCCATTAGCGTGTGGAAAGCCCAGGCCAATGTATTCTAATATATATTGGCAACAAATGACACAACATAAAGAACACCCCTTTAAGAAAATAATGAAACGTTATGATTTGTTTTAGCAGTCATGGAGAAATGCTCTAACAGCATCCCAGGGGTTCCCAAATGTCAAATTGCACTTTCCTTCTCCCCTGCTTTACTCGAGCCTTGTCCGGTGTTAATGGGAAGTGACTGCTCTGTTTAGGCAAGTGCAGTTGAGGTGTTGTAGTATAACCAATGAGTCACAAAGTATGACTTTATTTCAGAGGCCTATGCTATTCTTTCTTGAAGTATGAATCTTGAAATGATCCTGTTTATCATTTTGCAGATAAGGAGTACAATCAAAAGACTAAAAGAGAGAAGGAAAGCTCTGAACTTTTCAGTAAGTAAAAAAGTTATTATCATAGCCGTTGAAGCATTATCAATGAGTGAATATTTGAGTAAGTTTTTACTTAGTTGTTATGAATACATTTTAGAAATGAAATTAATTAAGCACAGGGAGTGACTTTTGACACCATTATAGGAGTCGTAACAGTTCTCTTACAGAGCTTTGAAAAGAATTAGCAATGATCTTTAAACTGCCTGCACTACAGCTGTGTTGATTAGATGCACATTATCAGTAAAAATGTACCAGTTGGTTGGTGCAATGAGTTAGACATTGGGGGTAAAATTTAACTTCAGCAGGGGTTAAAAACAGGCAGTGGTGGATTGGCCACCTATTATATACCATGCCCATTTTTTTCAATGGACTTCACTGGAAAGGAAAATCAGGGGGTGCATAACAGGCGGCCGATCTGTCACCTCCTGTTATGCACCCTCGTTGTAGTTGCATTTCACCCCCATTGACTTTTCCCCCTGGCACCTGAGCTCCAGTCCAGCGCTGATTGATGCGCTGACTGCCTGCTGACTGTAAGGCTCTTGCATGCGATGAGGTTGCACAGTTTCAATCCATTTGGGTTTGGGCCTACAGCACAAAACTCCCCCTAAATTGCCAGCAAGGGTTTTGATCTCCTTTACATACTATTTCTTGGTATACTGGTTAACACATTCCCAATAAAAAAGGCTAACAGCGTTGTTAAAATAACAAAACAGAATTTGATGGGTATTTGTTAACCAGTTAATCAGTTAACATACTGCACCGAGGAAAACTAAACTGCCAAACTGACAATCTCACTTAGAATGACTACAGGATGGCTGGTATATTAAATTGACACACTTGGGCAGCATGGGCTGCTCTTCTGAGGCTGAAACACATACAGAGCCAGAGAATTCTGCACCTGACCTGGGACTGCTCGATGCTGACACCGCAAAGGCCGCAATGGTAAATTCGCTACCCCCTGTTTACCGCCACACCCTTGAGCATTCAAATCAGCCCTTCGAAACAAGAGGAAGATGTTTGGAAAGAGAGTTGTGACATGAACAGGGACAGATCTGGAGAGAGAAATCAACAAAGAGAATTAGAAAGATTGTAGAGCAAAGGCAGATGGGGAGAGAATTTCTCAAGCAAATTCCAAAAATAGTTGGGCTTGACACCTGTAAAACACAACGTGTGGCATAAAGACAAAGTAAGTGTGAAGTATGTTAATTCTGAGAAGATATAATCAAAATATAATAATGTCATTACCATTTTGCTCCCAGGGTTATGTTTAGTTATTTTTTGAAAGGGGCCTTGCTTTGAAACAATGCAATTATTGTGTAATTAGTTTGAAGGCTTGTGCAAGCAAGGTTTCCAGCATTTCCTACCAACAGCAAAAATTGGTGGTTGTATGGAATCTGAGTCTCGGTATGATAAATGAAGATAGATGAGTTGATCAATGCATCAATTAATGAATCAATATGTGGTTTTCCAGAAGAAGAAAAGGAATCTAGACAGAATAAATATTTCACTGCAAAAGTCCATGGAGGTAGTTTTCCTAATTAACATAAAAATCAATGTATGTATTCCACTGAATCACTTTCTTTGTGATGGGGCCAGGAAAAATAGAGTCAACTTTGTTATAAAGCTACAAAGTTTCAAATCCCTTTGGCGTTGTCCTTTGGCATTAACCTGTCAACAGTGTATTTATGTTTTGTGCTTCTGGCAGAGATCACGTACCTCAGTGAACTGGTTTAAAAATAGTTAATAGGAGCTACCGCATGACTTGTCCATTATGAATGATCACATTAGCTCGACCCAAGTTGTCATGCTTTATGAGAACAGGCAGTTTGTCCCAGACTGCAGGCACAGCAGGTAATTTGAAATGAAATGAGACAGTTTCTACAGCCAGATTGATTTGGGAATCTTGCATGTTTTCCCCTTTGACCTCTGACAGGTTGACACTACAAAGATTGTGACTTGTAAAAAATGATCAGTCAGTAATATATTTAGGCTGCTGACATACTGTTGGTAACACAGAGTGATTTTCCATGTTTTGAAGGGGCTGTCTGTGAAGGAAGGTAGTCCTTTTTAAAATTATATATATATATATTTTTAAGGCTTAGCTTTCTCCCTTTCATCGGAGATACTGGCCCAGAAATTCAGTTGCGCTGCGTGTAAAACGGGCGCTTGAGGGTCCGATATGGCGGGTGATGTGTGCGCACTCATTCCGGGGGGGGGGAAGTGCACTGCCCGCCATATTGGATTGTGCTGCTCAGTAGGCATCCAGGGCGTGCTCTGTAAGTCGTAAAAAACCTCATTTTAATATTTAAATCGGGGTCCTACGCTTGTTGTAAGACATTTTTGTGAAATTGGTCTGCCCCAGTGCCTGACTCGCCACGTGGTAAACTCGCCCAGCAACTCATGGCACTAACAGGCAGCAAAGACCCTGCAGCAGTGCTATTTAAAGGGCCCATCCACTCCATACAGGTTAGGTACTGGTTTGTCCTCTTAGGCTGATGGTTAGCCTCTGGGCCTTATTCCTGGCTATTTTCTGTGTTCCACAACTGACTTCTGACTTCTGGGAACCGCTCTCTGCTGGCGCTGGACTGCTTTGGTCTGCTTTGCACACAGTCTTATTGCAGTCATGGGTGGTCTGGTAGGTCCGCTGGAGATCAAGGGGGAGCAGCAGAGAAGATAGAAGAGAACAGCAGCAGCTGGGAGAAGAGGGGAGGAAATGGCCACTGCGCAAGAGAGCATACCCACAGCGGGTCTTCAGGGAGCATTTCTGATACCTGAACCTCCCTGAGGAGCAAGGTGTGAGGTATCTGCGCTTCACCAAGGCGGCTGTAACCGAGCCACAATTGGAGCCCCAAACCAGGGCATGGCCAGCACTACCTGTGGTTGTCAAGGTCACCGTGGCCCTTAACTTTTACACCACGGGCTCATTCCAGGCTGCAGCAGGTGACGTCAGCGGCATATCCCAGTTTTCTGTGTGTTGCTGTATCGGGGAGCTCACTGAGGCGCTCTACACCAGGAGGAACACCTACACCACCTTCCCAGTGAACAGATCCGATCGAAGCAGGACAAGAGAGTGCTAGGCTTCCACCACATTGCAAGCTTCCCCAGGGTCCAAGGTGCCACAGACTGCACCCATCATCATCCTGGCATCTGTCTGAATAGAAAGGGATTCCACTCCCTGAATGTCCAGCTTGTTTGTGACCACAGGCAGCCCATCATGCAGGTCTGTGCCCTGTGTCCTGGCAGCAGTCATGATTCATTCACCCTGCGCCAGTTCTCTGTGCCGCCATTATTCCAAGCATGCCATCAGGTCACAGGCTGGCTACTGTGTGACCATAGCTATCCCCTTCAGACATGGCTTGTGACTCCTGTATGGAACCCGGCACAGACACAGAGCTGGCTTACAACTAGAGTCATACCACCTCCAGAAATACATTTGACCAGACTATTGGTGTGCTCAAGAAACGCTTCTGCTGCCTGGACCGTTTAGGAAGAGCTTTGTAGTACACCCCTGACCATGTTTCCAGATTTGTGGCCATACGCTGTATAACTTCATAATGCTGAAGGACCAGCCCTTACTGCCATCTGGGCAGCAAGAAGTGGAGGAGGAGGAAGAGGAAGAGTAGGAGCACCAGTGTCCTTAACTGCCAGAGCTCTCAGAGAGTTACTCATCCAAGAGCGTTTCATGTGAATTGCCCTCCCATCCCCAAGACACCAGCAGTGCCACAATCCTTATCACCACCGTCCTTACTACCACCATCCGATTGCCTTCCTTCAGTCAAGCCTCACGGATCTTAACCTCCCTTCACTACAAATATTAACAATAACACCAAATCCAGGAAAATAATTGCTTCAACAACTCTATTCCATATGTGTATAATAGTTAACAGGAATATTTAAGAATTACCCTTGTGCAACACCTTAGTTCCTGTCTTGTATACTCCTTTACCTATTCAAGTGCCTGGGAAGTGGAAGGTTGCTGAACTTTCATTGAGGACACTTCAGATTGATGTGGTGAATTGCTCTTGTAAAGAGCTGGCACAAACACGATGGGCTGAACGGCCTCCTTTTGTGTTGTCAACCCCAATAATGTTTCTATGGTTGTGCTGGCCATTCGCATTGGGGCATGTTAAGTGCTTTGGGTATATTGCAGGTCACAGGCCTCTGTGCCCAATAAAATGTGGGGGTGTCTGCCATTGGATAATTACCCTCAATCTGTTATAAATCTTCAAGCTGATCCTGAAGAATCAAAAGTACCCATTTCAGATCTCAGAAGATGTGCTGAGTTAGTCGAGAGCTGCCTGGATTATGGTCTGTCAACACTGGCACTAGGAAAGCTTGCCAATATGCTGAGCATATTTTATCAAGACTGCTTCCTGTGTGCTTTCCTTATATTTCACAATTTCAGAGATTAGAAGGATATCACATGAAAGGAATCCCACTGTGACTCACCTCCTGATTCCCCAGAGCGCCTCCACCACCCACAAGGCACAAGTGTGATGGAATAATCTCCATTTGCCTGGATTAGTGCAGCTGCAACAACACTCAAGAAGCTTGACAATATCCAGGACAAAGCAGTCCAATTGATCGGCACCCATCCACTACCTTAAACATTCATTCCCTCCACCATTAACATACCGTGGCTGCAGTGTGTACTATTTACAAGATGCACTACAGCAACTCGCCAAGGCTTCTTCACTAGCACCTCCCAAACCCACGACCTTCACCACCTAGAAGGACAAGGGCAGCAGGTGCATGGGAACACCACCACCTCCAACTTCCCCTCCAAGCCACACACCATCCTGACTTGGACATATATCGCTGTTCCTTCATCGGCGCTGGGTCAAAATCCTGGAACTCCCTACCTAATAGCACTGTCGGAGTACCTTTACCACACGTACTGCAGCGGTTCAAGAAGGCGGCTCACCACCACCTTCTCGAGAACAATTAGGGATGGGTAATAAATGCCAGCCTTGCCAGTGATGCCTACATCCCAAGAATGAATAAAGAGAATCCTAGTGTGGAGGTAAGTGCCTCCACTTCCCATTATAGAATGATGAAACTCCTCCTTTACATCCTGAGTATGTGCAATTATTCTAAAACTGGTGTAAAAGAGATGTTCCTACTGCATTTTTGATGGGCTATAAAATAAAAATTCTCTGCATTTTTTTTAATATTGGTCAGGAGGCAGATGAATGAATAACCATTGAGAATGTTTATGGACAGTCATCCATGATAGTTCATAACCACCCAAGTCCTGGCAATCTGGCCTTCAAAGTCCAGGCAACTGAGCTCTATTTTATATTTATGTTTTTTATTTTCCGGCTTGTCCTGTTTGATATTTGTGGGCCAGGAGATGGAAACAACCTAAATCACGACACCCCAAGATCCATTGGCATCAACATCTTGAGGTCTATGCAAATTAGTGGGGACATGGAAACTTGGAGGGCGATTTTCCCACTGGAGGCGAGATGAAGGTGGGTTTCAGTTTGGGTGGGTTTGAAACCCACCTCCACTGATAGTTTTCAAAAATGTGAGATTTTCCCATGATTGGCCACTTGATTTCAGAGGTGTGGCATGCCCTTGATCAATTAGTGTTTTGGGACTGAAACCCGCCTCTGTTGACAGCATTTTTCCAGTCTGATTTTATGGCTTCTTGCTCCCTTGGCTCATTCCACAGCATTTCTGCCTATGTTGCACCACCTGCAACATATTTTGAGAAACCACTATGTCCAATTCCAGGCTCTCGGATGAGGCACTGCAAATGTTGTTTGAGGGGGTGACAGCTAGCAGGGAGGTGCTCTTCCCCTCATCTGGGAGGAAGAGGCAACAGAAACCTCTGTGGTTACTGCTGGCAAGGGATATAACCTCCAGATCTGTGTGCAGATTGGGAGAATGTTTATGTGTATTGATGAAATGCCATCCCTGTTGGAAAGCATTAAAATGATTTGAAGCTAAAATGTTGGCGTTATGGCATCTGTTCTTTCGCCTTAGGCAGCTCCACATTGCGGGCTCCGCCACACTTGTGTTGTCAGGTTGGTGGCCTGAGTGAAAGGAGGCCAGAGAGTCATGCCCATTGTCAATGATGTCCTAGGATGGAGCCAAGGACATGTGCCAACTTGGGCAACCTGTGCAAATCTGGCCAGGATAAGTTCATCCCTTGCATCCCGGGCAGCCATGTGCTCGCGTGCGTGCTGCCGCTGGTCGATACACCGGCGTGCTGACCTCCTCTTGCTCCTCCTCGTCTTGCCCCTCCTTCTCTTCCTCCAGATCCTCCTCCTCCTCCTCAGCCTCCTCCTCCTCCTTCTCCTCCTCATCCTCATCTGAGGTCCATGCAGAAAGAAAACGAATGGTTCCCATGCTGCTTGTAGATGCCTCCTTTGGGGAAGTGCTCATTGTAAGCGGGGAGAGGGTCTTCCAAGGAGGTCCCACAGTTGATTGATTCAAGCTGCAGCACCTCCGACTTCGGAAGGCCTTCTAAAAGTGCTCAGAGACCTTTTAAAGCTAAGGTCTGGCATCTGCAAGTAATCCTTGATGCAATAAACGATGTCTTGTTAGATCTGCAGCTGCGAGTCAACCCGCCAGGTTTGCCTGGTGTGGTTTAGGAGGTGCGTGGAACACGGCGAAATCCTCGAAAAATCACGAGGGCCTCTCAAAATAGGCTTAGAGAGGCCCTTAACGAGCATTTAATGATCACAAGTATCGCTATGGCCAGCTGGAGGTGGGACCGTTTCCCGACCTCCAAAACCGGCACCGGCAAAATCCCGTGGAGGTGGGTTGGAGGCGGGTTCCGAACCCGCCCTCATTTAATCTGATTTTCCTGCCTTTCCCGCCTCCAAACCTGCCTCCTCCAACGGCAGAAAATCGCCCCCTTGGACTTAACATTTATATATGGCCCCAAGGTTTCAGGGTGCATGAAGCCAAAAATGTGGTCACTCCTGCTCTAGGCCACTACAATCTTCAAAGTAGAGTTTGAAACCCATTTGTTTGTTTCAATTTACTGTTCCTTAACTATATATATAAACTTTGTCTAATCTTTGCTAATAGGCTATTGGTCAGCAATTTTCTTTCCTCATTGTACTTGTACATGTGTACTTTTTAAATGACTGTTAAATGGAACGCGTTTTTCTTGTTGCTCCTTTTTTGTTTTCATGTGGATGGCGTCCAGTGTTAAAGACTTACACCATCAGAACACAGACATTTGCATTACAGTGGAAGACCGTGCGGATGTTAGTTATTGTGGTCTTTGTACAATGATTTATACTTTAGGTCATATTCCAACAGACATGTATCTGAAAGCTTAAGATTCATGACTTTGTACTTTTCATTTGATAGACTAAAATAGAGCTGATGCTGGAAAAGTCTTCTTACCTGCAAGGACCTGCAGTGGTAGATGACCGAAGTGACCTGCAGGTGGTAGGCACAGTGTCAAATTGCTTCATGAAATAAAGCTGTCCTGTAGCATACTCACAATAAAAAATGATAGTCTTCCAATACTTGCCACACGGTGTTATGACAGGAATGAAATATGGAATTAAATTGGAAGCAGATTAGTTTTTGGTCCTAATTCAAGTTATGACAAGATGTAAGAAGAATGAAAACAATGAACGTGCAGCCTTGCTAAGTTAATATTCTCCATTTTCAGCTTTATTCTCGAAGTAGTTCTTAAAGTGTACTGTGTTTAAATCGGTGCACAGTATTGATTAAATGTTCATACTGTTGCTGTATCATAAGAAATATGGAAAATCAGTATGTCACGGCTAAGATTTGGAAAAAACCCCATTAAGTTTGGGATCAAGTTACGAATGGAAAATAATACCACTTTTATTTGTACCACGACAGCAGCACCGAACTAAGCTAAATGTAATTGCATTGAATACATTAGGCCCTTGGATTTGCATTTGGGTAGTAATATTGGCAGCCAATATTGCTATGGTTTTACAGATAGTAGCAAAATATAGAGTAATCTGGATAGCTCCGCTTAATTACTGTTCTGTGCTTGACTGTTCCATATCAGGCGAAGAGAAGTATTCCTTGCCACTCTATACTTGAGTCTTTGTCTTTGCACACGCAGCTGGAGTTTTACTCTCAGTGGGGTAGAACGTATGGCATGTGCTTGCATGGCATCCAAGGGGTTGTAGAAAACGTATTTAAGGTTTTTCCATCTGTTACATATTTCTTTATTCCTTATCCTGACTGTTAAAATGTCTGAATGCTCCCAGTGAAATATGTTATCATTTATTTGGTCTTAAACAGGTCCATATTGCTCAGTCACCAAAGAAGGAAAGAACCAGCATTTATATGGCCCCCTTTCAATCCTTAGGATCTTCCAAAATGTTTCACAGCCAATGAATTACTATTGAAGAACAGTCACTGTTGTTTGGTAGGCAAATGTGGCAGCCAATTTGTGCAATGAGATAAATGAAGAATTAATTTTGGTGGTGGCAATTGGGAGAACTCCCCATCTCTTTGAATGGTGCGAATATCCACCAAAGAAGGCAGACTGGGAATTGGTTTAATGTTCCATCAAAAAAATAGCACCTGCAGCGATGTAGCACTCCCTCAGTGCTGCACGGAAGCATCAGTCTAGATTATGTGCTCAAGTCCTGAAATGGGATTTGAACCCACAGCCTTTTGGCTCAGAACTGTGAGTGGTACCTCTGAGCCAAGGCTGATGCTTAAAGAATTTGGGCTATCTAATTATATTAAAGAATGCAGTTTTAAATTACAGTTGACACTGGGTAATAGCTCAAAAATGGACAAAAAAATTTAACACATAAGACATAATCATTGATGATTTATTTCATGATTTGATTTTCCTCCCCAATAATACTAGCTTGCTAACCTTTTCTTCTTTATGTTGGGGACAGAATGGTCTGGCCTATAGCTTTTTGCATCTCTATGGTCATTCAGCAGGAGCCATGAGTTAACCTGGACATAACACATCCAACTGATGCCATCGAGTCTGGAGTGGTGGGGAGAGCTGAGGCTCAAATGCATGGTGCTCTATTTGGGAGTGAAGTGCACCTCGATCTCGAGATTCTCGACTGGCTTGTTGTTGCAATTGTTTAATCAATATTCTGTGGTAGAGCTCACTGGCCTGCTTTGATTATGAAGACCTACCATCGTTCACCCAGTCTTTTACACACAGTATGTGAATGATCTAGTATTTTTGAAATACGTTCACACTATCAGGTGAGATATCTGCATGCTTATTTCTGTTCGACAACAGTACAGGCTATAGGTCTTCCAGAACTTGAGTAAATGAAAACGAAACCTCCACTTAACATAGCACCGTCTGAATTGAAACTAGAATTTGTTTATAGATTTTCTGAACAGAATGGTATCCTTAAAGAATGCTTCCGTTCCCTGAATATATTGTGAACTAAAGGGGTGGTAGAGCATTATTAGCATATCAAAATGTGATACTCGTTATTATTGCATATTAACGACTTAACTTCTCCCAGTGACTGCTCATATATCGGTGTGTTTAATCTTGTAAGTGGCCCTGTTTAGCAGAATATCAGAAAGCAGTGAATGGTTCAACTGTACAGGTGCATAACAGCCACGTTACTGAAGCTGCAGCAATAGCTTTCTAATGAAGTTTGTCCTTAAGACTGCTGCCACTTGCAGGGAAATTCCAGGCTCCCTAAAGCATTTAAAATGTTTTAGGTCTTGTGTTGTGAAACTGAAACAAACACTATTGCAGTTATAAAGCCAATCAAATGCCCAGGGGTATTGCTATTCCTGTAATTTCTTAACTGCGCTAAAATCCAATCTTAAATAAAAATAATTTTATTCACTACTTTTGCTTACCTTATCTTTCCTTTTTGCCCAGACCCTGCAGTCTTCTCCACACTTTATCTAATCTATGTTTATTATTTTAACTTTTTTTAACGTTATTTCGAATAATTATTCTATCCTAGCTATTAAAATTATTTTCTCTTTTTTAAAAAACAATAAAAGTTTTAAAGTACTTATCTTGCCTTTTTTTCTGTGCCTCCTGGGACCCACCATTCATTTTTAGAGGTGAGGATACCATTCACAATGTTTGACCAGACATTGGCTTGAAATCAGCTCCAGGGACTGTTTTTTTTCACCCAATCGAGTGTCACCAATGTAAAGATTGATATGGGCACTTTAGAGGTGCTAGCTGGTTATTGTTCGGCCAATAGTTGTACATTAAATCAGGAGGCGTTGTCACAGGGTCAGCCATTTTGGAGGTGCTCCAAAGCACCCAGTCATGCCCAGTTGAAATAACTTGTTTACTGGGTTTTAGTAGTTAAAATAGGGTTGGCAGGTGAAGCTTGAGTTACGAGGAAAAACAGTGTTCCATATACCATGATTAACAAGGCAGCACAGCATCTTGCAGTTGCAGCTCTGGCTCCAGGTTCTCGCAGCATCAGACATTCCTCACTCCCATCAATATATTCATTTTTCTCAGCTTTCAGCTGATTTTCGGAGGCCCCATTAACTGGTACAAATGAATGAATCCACTTTGAGGACTGAATATCCTTTACAGGGTACACACCTGAAACAGCAATAAACCTGTTCGTTCTCTTTATAAACTGACTGGCCTGCTGTGTATTTCCAACTTTTTCTGTTTCTTATTTCCGCTTTCCAACATTTCCATGCAATGTTTCCTTTTTTATTTTAAGAACAAAGAAGCCTCATTGGTCGGATTGTATTTTAAAAATAAAAGAGGAGATTTTTTAAATAAACAATGACTTTGTTGCAAAGGTCCTACTTAAAGTCATCGAAGGGTTTTTAAAAAATTCATTCTCGGGATGTGGGCTTCGCTGGCAAGGCCAGCATTTATTGCCCATCCCTAATTGCCCTTAGAAAGGTGGTGGTGAGCCGTCGCCTTGAACCGCTGCAGTCCGTGTGGTGAAGGTACTCCCACAGTGCTGTTAGGGAGGGAGTTCCAGGATTTTGACCCAGCGACGATAAAGGAACGGCGATAGAATTCTAAGTCAGGATGGTGTGTAACTTGGAGGGGAACTTGCAGGTGGTGGTGTTCCCATGCGCCTGCTGTTCTTGTCCTTCCATCACACTCCTGACATGTTCCTTGTAGATGGTGGAAAGGCTTTGGGGAGTCAGGAGGTGAGACACTTGCTGCAGAATACCCTTTCTCTGACCTGCTTTTAAAGCCACAGTATTTATGTGGCTGGTATAGTTAAGTTTCTGGTCAATGGTGACCCCCAGGATGTTGTTGATGGGGGACTTGACGATGGTAATGCCGTTGAATGTCAAGTGTAGGTGGTTACATTCTCTCTTATTGGAAATGGTCATTGTCTGACACTTGTGTGGTGTGAATGTTACTTGCCACTTAGCAGCCCAAGTCTGAATGTTGTTCAGGTTTTGCTGCATTCAGGCATGGACTGCTTCATTATCTGAGGTGTTGCGAATGGAACTGAACACTGTGCAATCATCAGCGAACATCCCCACTTCTGACCTTATAATGGAGGGAAGGTCATTTATGAAGCAGCTGAAGGTGGTTGGGCCCAGGACACTGCTCTGAGGAACTCCTGCAGCGATATCCTGGGGCTGTGATGTTTGGCATCCAAAAACCACAGCCATCTTCCTTTGTGCTAGGTATGACTCCAGCCAGTGGAGAGTTTCCCCCCTGATTCCCATTGACTTCAATTTTACTAGGGCTCCTTGATGCCACACTCGGTCAAATGCTGCCTTGCCATCAAGGGCAGCCACTCTTGCCTCACCTCTGGAATTCAGCTCTTTTTTCCGTGTTTGGACCAAGGCTGTAATGAGGTCTGGAGCCGAGTGGTCCTGACGGAACTCAAACTGAGCATCAGTGAGCAGGTTATTGGTGAGTAAGTGCCACTTGATAGCACTGTTGATTACACCTTCCATCACTTTGCTGATGATTGAAAATAGGCTAATGGGGCGGTAATTGGCTAGATTGGATTTGCCTTGCTTTTTGTGGACAGAACATACCCGGGCACTTTTCCACTTTGTCTGGTAGATGCCAGTGTGTAGTTATACTGGAACAGCTTGGCTAGAGGCATGGCTAGTTCTGGAGCACAAGTCTTCAGCTATGCAGCTGGGATGTTGTTGGGGCCTCATAACCTTTGCTGTATCCAGTGCGCTCAGCCGTTTCTTGATATCACGTGGAGTGAATCGAATTGGCTGAAGACTGGCTTCTGTGATGGTGGGGTCCTCAGGAGGAGGCCTAGATGGATCATCCACTCGGCACTTCTGGCTGAAGATGGTTGCAAACGCTTCAGCTTTGTCTTTTACACTCACGTGCTGGGCTCCGCCATCATTGAGGATGAAGATGTTTAATTGTCCACCACCATTCACGACTGGATGTGGCAGGACTGCAGAGCTTTGATCTGATCCGTTGATTGTGGGATTGCTTGGCTCTGTCTATAGCATGCTGCTTCCACTGTTTAGCATGCATGTAGTCCTGTGTTGCAGTTTCCCCAAGTTGGCACCTCATTTTTAGGTACACCTGGTGTTGTTCCTGGCATGCTCTTCTACACTTCTCATTAAACCAGGGTTGGTCCCCTGGCTTGATGGTAATGGTAGAGTGAGGGATATTCGGGCCATGAGGTTACAGATTATGGTGGAATATAATTCTGCGGCTGCTGATGGCCCAGTTTTGAGCTGCTAGATCTGTTCTGAATCTATCCCATTTAGCACAGTGGTAGTGCCTCACAACACGATGGCAGGTGTCCTCAGTGTGAAGATGGGACTTCATCACCACAAGGACTGTGTGGTGGTCACTGCTACCAATACTGTCATGGACAGATGACAATCTGATTCAGAATGTGAGTTTAGTGAGATTTACAAATAATTCAACCCATATTTGTGTTCTATTTTACAGAACTGTGCTACTTCTCGACCATCAAGCTCTTTGACCAGCTCCAGACCCGCTAGTTCACCTGTGACAGGATCGGAGAGCCTCGCTAAGGATGATGGGTTACAGGTTACAGATGGAGTCAACCTGCAAGGCATCTGCAAAATGTCTTTCTATGACAACAGTGTAATATATGAAAACCCAGCTGCTGCTAATGAGAGTGAGTTTTGTTTTAACTGCATCTTCTGAGTTGTAACTGTTGTCGATTTATACACAGCCTTTCACAGACATATCAAATAAAACTTCAATGTAAAGTGTTCAGAATATTAAATTACTCAGAGAAAGCTAATGGAAATGGTGTGGCCATCTTTGAAATGAAGGATAAACTGCTCCATCTATCAGGGGAAAAGTCCATTATTAGTCGTTCACTTGTGATTCATGAGAAGGAAGATGACTCGGGCAAAGGTGGAAATGATGAGAGCTGGAAAAAGTGGAATTCAGTAAATTACCAGACTATTTACCAAATGTAGTAGTGCACTCGCTATGTGGAGCCAAATAGAATCTTTTAATAAGGGTTCCATAACTACTGCATGTTATGGAGGAGAGTATGGCCCATCAGATGGTGAGGAATATCAGAGAGTGCGTACTATCAGAAGTTAAAATGTATCAAAGAGTGGATAATACCATATATTATTGTGTATCAGAGACTAAATAATACCGGAGATTATAGTGTATCAAAGAGTGGGTAACATCAGAGGTTATAGTGTATCAGAGAGTGGATAATATCAGAGGTATTCATTTATCAAAGAGTGGATATTATCATAGGTTATACTGTATAAAAGTGGGTACTATCAGAGGTTATAGTGTATCAGGCAGTGAGTAATATCAGAGATCATAGTGTATCAGAGAGTAAGCAAATGCTGCTTTTTTTAAATCTTGCTTCCTAATTGTGTAAATGTTAGAAAAGCATTGTTAGCTTAATAGGTTGCAGTAAAAAAGTATACAGTCCTGTGGGACATTATTAACTTTTAATTGGAGAATTTTAAATGAATCTGGTTACACGGTATGAATGAATTTATTGCAGAAATTCAATTGGCGTAAATTGCAGCTTTATTTCATTATGGAGTGGTTATTTTCACAGTAGGAATGGCCAGGCAATTCTATTGAAAGTAATCAAGTTTACACCTTGTACCAAAAAGAGTAATATTGAACCGTAGCAGGGAATTTGTTAGGTGTAGCAGTATTGGGCACCAGGAAAATATGGTTTGAAATTAAGTGAAATGCAGAAGGTTGTTATTTATGGGTAGGAGGTTAATGATTTATAACGTGTCATATGTAATGAGGGAAACCTTTACACAAGAAGTATTCCCCGAAAATGTAACCATGGTTGATAATGTGATGAGATCCAGGGGTAGACTTTCCTTGTTTTATGCTCACTCTGATTTTTTCAATCACAATAGCAATCATAAAAATATATATTCATATAATACTTAATAACAGAAGTAAAAAGAAAATCCATTGATGTTACTTTCAGAACAGAGGTTCATGAAAAGTTATTATTATATTTCCTGTTATTTTGGAAGTAGCTGCCTATAACACCTTTGGGATGTGGACGTCACTGGCAAGGCCAGTATTTATTGTCCATCCCTAATTGCCCGTGAGAAGGTGGTGGTGAGCCGCCTTCTTGAACCGCTGCAGTCCGTGCGGTGAAGGTACTCCCACAGTGCTGTTAGGGAGGGAGTTCCAGGATTTTGACCCAGCGACGATGGACGGCAATATATTTCCAAGTCAGGATGATGTGTGACTTGAAGGGGAACTTGGAGGTGGTGGTGCTCCCATGTGCCTGCTGCCCTTGTCCTTCTAGGCCAGTAGTTCTCAAACTGGGGTCTGTAAAATAATGTGAACGGGAGCCGTTGCTGCGATGCCACAGGTCGGGCATATGCTGTTGGCCGCTATTTTGATTTCCTTCGGCCGCTGGAGCGGCGCAGCTGAGAGCTTGTGCACCAGGGAGTACGATGTCTGGTTCGGGGACCTGGCACACTCGCACAGCAAGACACTGGTAAACGATCGCCGGGTGGGCACTGGGGCCGAGGCAGCTCTGGAAACAGACACTTATTCAGATTAGTGCGGCCTCGGACTGACTGAGAATCCCAAGAGAGGAGATGAGAGGCCCCAGAGACCCCGGGGATGGATTTGCAGGGCTGGGGGAGGGTAGGAAGGAGCCGCCACGTCAGCCTTGGCAAGTAGCTGCAGTGCATCTTGTAGATGGTACACACTGCAGACATGGTGCGCCGTACCCAGTAAGCCATTGCTTCATCAGAAACATGGGGTGTCATCTTAATCTAACCCACCTGGCAGGAAATTAATGGGATTGGATTTTACTTTCCATTGAAGTCATGTGGGGTGTAAGATGGGCCGCAAATCCCGTGTGAATTTCCCACTGGACGCTTTAGGGTAAAATGACCCCTCATGGGTTTAATCTTTGTGATGTCAGGATCTTCATAAAACAACTGCAACTCAATCTATTGGCAGAAACGTTGCTCTAAATGTCATGGTTCTGAGTAGGTGCAGTGTATGCAAAATTTTCCAAGTGATTGAAAAAATGGCTGGAATTTGAAGCTTTGGATCTGCCTGGAGCGGTGGTAGCGGGGGGGCCTGGTAGAGCGCGGGAAACCTGGAAGCCCACAGCGTGCGTGTGACGTCACTGACAGGTTCCCCGCCCGGAAGTCAGCCTGATTGACAGGCTGGCTTCCAGTTGGGCGGGGAACGCTGGACAGGAGGCCGCAATCACAGGTAGGTGCGAGCCCTGACCCCGGGGGTTGTATGACGGGGGTGGGGGTGGCTGATGGTGGGGGGCTGGGAGGAAGCAGTCCTGCTCCTCCCGGTCCACAAGGATTGCTCCCCGATGCTGCCCTTGCCTCACTGCAGCTACCGGGAATCCCGATCCCCGGCTGGCCACAGTTTAACCTGCACAGCAGGTTAAATCAGAGGCTTCCAGCTTCATTATAATATTTATAGTCCCCACCCACCTCCTGGGAGCGGGTTGGCTACCTGCCCCCCGTCTTGCCTCCGTTAAACCCGGAAGGAGGCGGGTTGGGGTCGGGATTCATAATTTTAATACTTTAACCTCCCACCCGACCCAAACCTCCCTGTTCTTTGGGGTTAACATTTCCCCCATTGTTCTGGCAAGTGTTAGGCTTCAACGCCAACAACACTTTCTCCGATATTCACAATAGATGCTTTCTTTAATTATCTAGGAAATGGTACTTTAGAGCGTATGAAACATGTGGTCTCCTCATAAAGGAACTGCAGTCAAGGACACTCTGGTAGCTGTAAATTTTGTTTTTTTAACCTCAACTACAATATCACTTGGACCTCATTTGCAAAATAAACAAATGGGTCTGGAGAAAGGTCTCCGATCCTTTGCACGGAAAGAGTAGAGATTGGCCACTGGTGTAGACTATGTAAAGTTCAACTGGCTGCCCAGAATTTAACAGGAGCTGTGAATATTCCTGCAGACCCCCTCAGGAGGAGCAATATATTGCTGTGAGGAGGGATATCCATCAGGTTGACACAATATTCCAGAAATAGAAGAACCTGTACACAGAGGGGAGCAGAAAGCTGAGGGTCTGCTGAGCAAAGACTCCAGAGCCTTAGCCATCAATGACCATTTAGAAGTTTCTACATAAATTGCTTAACGCTGGTCTTTAGGATCCTCAAAAAGACAAGGCCAAGCAAGGTAGCCAGGATAGTACTACTGGTAACTGTTCCAAAGAGATCACAAAGCTGCAGTTCTCAGCATTCTTCTCACTTCTGGAGATTCATCCCTTGGCTCCAGTGACCAGGGAAATGTGGTCTCTGAAAGGAAAGGAGCAGTCTGACGTTCTGAATTATTCAATCTGTAATAGATAGCCTGGTTATTGAAAGGAACAAACTGAGTTCTCTGTGTCTACCACTGCAGGTGATTAATATAATTATAGCCTCAAGAAAACCCACAAATTAGAAGGCTGATGACCACAATTGCATAAAGATTTTTCATTTGATGCCAGAAGGCAGGAACACATCTAAGTTAAAACCCCACCCCCACTGTCTAAAGTGGTGCCAGAATTCCAGCTCCCTTAAGAAATCATCCATATTTCTTCCCTAGTGCACATTAATCTGTTGTAAAATGCAAGTTGAGTGACGGTGATATAAAAAAACGTTCTGTTACTATGTAAACAGAGTGAAGAGCTAAAACATTCACACAACAAAGCTTTGTGGAAACTATCATCAAAGACTGAATCAGTGGTTTGTAGAATGCATTCTGAACTGTGACTAACGTTTGATCACCCTTCCTAATGTGTCTCTCCATGGATCAGCGTCCATCTCCATTTGTGAAGGGCTAGATAATTGTAAGTTGTTGTTGTAGCTGGAAGTGATAGATTTTTCCTCTCCTGTCTGTTAAAATCAAGGGCCAAATATGAAGCAGTGACCACTCAATGAGCAAACTCATACCTCCTGCACCTTTACCAAACATTGTCTGGAGTTGGCTGCAGACAATACCTATAAGTGCGAGAATATTCCTTACGCATAATTTAGCTTATAGTTTCTTTAGTTCATTATCATGTCCTCTGTTTCTTCTGTCCAGATTTCATACAAAATGCCTCTGTACCCTAATCTTACTGATTCACTACATTCTTTTAAAAACTGATTATGTTCCCTTTATCTTCTTCCCAATGCAAGTCAATTTAGCTTTGTTATCCTCTCCTCATAACTCACGGATCTAAAACCTAGACTGATCATTGTTGCCTTCACTGATTCCTTTCTTCAGCCTCGATGTCTTGACCATATCTAGATACAGTGTGCAGTTTCACTACTGCGGTCAGTAATATTGGGTTTATATTTAAAATGACTTTCACTTGTATTCTGTAAATCTACTTATACACTCCAGTATTTTGCAGTGCAATCTCAAAGTTACAAATATTTCAGTGTAACAGGTGCCACTTTGCATTACATCTCCTCTTACATTACACAGTATCTTAGTGCTTGATTCAGTTTGGTTTTAAAAAGTGTGGACGCTTACTGTATCTAAAAGCAGGCTATTTTATACAAATAAAATAGTTTTAACTGTTACAAATACTGATACTTCAGAATTGTGGCCATTTCAAACCTAAATCTGCTCACATTACGAAAAAGATAAAGGGAACATAATCATTTTTTAAAAAACAATGTAGGGAATCAATAATACTGGCGTACAGAGGTCTTCAGGTGTCCATAACTCTGAGGCCTTGTTGTATTTGCTTTTGTAGCTGCTGTGGTGTACTCTGACGATACTTAAACCCCAATTTTAACTCGGGGCAGGAATCAGGGTATGGGAGCCAAAGTGGGCAGCAAACTGTCAGCCAACACCCCCGGTAGCGTGAGGCCTGGGAAATTTTAACTCTCGGACCTCACTGGCACGCCTTGACACTGACTTCCACTCGACCAGTGGTAATGACGTCACTGCTAGGGAACGGGAGTCAAAATTTGGGGGGGGTATCAGGCCGCCACCGGTGACCCTGGGAAATGGTCCCCGACAAGGTAATTAAGGAATTGGGGGTGGTGGTTGACAAAGCCCACGATCAGGTGAGAAGGAGGGAAGCCTGGGGCAGGGGAGGCCTCAGGTATCATTTGTAGGGCCAGGAGCAGCACTCCTGCTCTTTGCCATTTAAATTAGGCCCCCGTTCCTCTGAGGTGGGCGGTCATCCCGTGCCTTATTTCAGGCTAGTTAAAATAGTGGGGGTGCAGGAGCGGGGCGCGAACTCCACCCCTCCCCACTATCTTAACCCCCAGACTGCACCATTTCCACCGTGGGGTAGAGACGGGGATTAAAATAGCCTCTTTAGTGTTTGATCAGCTCCTAGATCTTTTAGGATTCACCTTATTTAATGATGCGACTATGAATTGTATTTTACTTTTCAATATTAAATGCCTAGCAAGGTACTGTGGAAGAATTATCTCTCCAATGCGAGGGATAACCACTCTGCGAATACTGATCTACCTATTTGTTCCCCCAATCTCTTCCTTGTCAAATAGGATTGGGCTCCTGTGTTGTTGCATAATGTTATACCTGTGGTTGAAAAGACCAGAATATGGACCAAATGGGATAATATACAAAGAGAGCAGGAAGGCAAGGAATGTGGCACATGATGAAAAAATCTCTGCATTGCCTGAAATACCCATGCTATGTGCAGAATACTCGAGCCTGAACATATTATGTATGGAAATTACAAAGTTAAGACAGAATCCTGCTAGTGCACCTGTCTTTGTAGCATTACACCAGTGTGCAGGGTTATTGGCAGTGGCACTGTTTATTGAATAAACCTTTAAACAATCCACTTACAGCAAAAAATGTCTGACATTAAGAGCTGTTAAGATGTGTCACTGTCAGTAAGTCTGGGTGCTGAAGACTCAGTATTAAGATGGACATATTTTCAAGCCTCTTTTTTTCTTATTTCTGTATTTTTTTTTCTAGCTGTTGGCCAGTTTTAATTTGGGAATGCCATTTTTGGAGCAATACAGAACTAAAGTCCCACAAAAATAATATTGCAACTTCAAAACTATAGAGCTATGCAGTTTTGAATGATCCTACCTGGGGAAAAAGAGATACTGTATTCTGCACATTCTGAATCAGTGGGAATTAACATATTGCTATATGTTCCTCCATCTGTTGTTGAGGTAATACAGTTTTGACATGTTTTGTGAATCTAGTTGGCATAAGCAATTTATGCCTTCACTTCTCAATGGCCAGGTTCACCTGTGGCATAAAAATCATATGTCATAGCTGGTTGCCAAAATATGTAATGCAGGCCTGATTCTATATGTCATACAGTTCCTTGGGAAGATCAAAGATCATTATGCTTATAGCTATTAAAATGTATGTTGGTATGGAAGGCAATTATCTGAGACTTTACACATTTCATCAGTTTAGATGTGAGTTTAATCAATTCCCTTAAGAAACCAATTCTAAGACTGCAATGCACAGCACAAAGCTGCCTGAGCAGTGTAGCTGCATGTTAAATGTGTTTTGAATTATATCAGTGGTGGAGAAAATTGCATAATGAGGAGACAGCACAGCTAGAGGGGCTCTGTGGTATTCTGACACAGATGTACTACTATCAGAGGCTGTGGGGAGAAAATACAGTATTTACAAAAATAAAATGTGAAACTCATTTCCTACCCTTATTTTTGGTTCTCTCTGCATAATGCACCATTTCCCAGCTAAAAGAGTGAATATGTTGATCTACTCAGACCCTTTTCCATTGCCACTCTTGAGGTGGCCATTATGAGGTGCTCAAGAGTAGCTAGTGGTCATTTCCCCCTCCCATAAGAACCAGGCCTCAGCTCGGTGCTTCTCCCAACAACGTGGCCAAGTTCAGGAGCTTGATACGCAGAGAATTTCAGGCACATTTGGTATTCGTCTGTGGCATAGTTGCCTACAGCGTCTATCAATTTGGCGGGTCAGTTGAGAAGTAGCAAGTGGAATCTCATGATTAATTAAATGGAAGGTATTGAGCATTGCTTTGGGAAATGATCTGGGTGTGATTATTGACTACTTAGTGAAAATATGTAGTTAAAGTGAAAATGTTATCAATATGGTTAATCAAATACTGGGATGAATTTCAGAGCATCATACAGCACAGAAAGAGGCCATTTGGCTCATCATGCCTGTGTTGACTCTTTGAAAGAGCTATCCAATTAGTCCCACTCCCTTACTCTTTCCCCATAGCCCTGCAAATTTTTCCTTTTCAAATATACATCCAACTCCCTTTTGAAAGTTAGTGTTGAATCTGCTTCCACCATCCTTTCAGGCAGTGCATTCCAGATCATAACAACTCGCTGTGTAAAAAAAATTCTCCTACTCTCCCCCCTGTTTTTTTTGCCAATTATCTTAAATCTGTGTCTTCTGGTTACTGACCCTTTTGCCAGTGGAAACAGTTTCTCCTTGTTTACTCTATTAAAACCTTTCATAATTTTGAACACATCTATTAAATCGCCCCTTAAACTTCTCTGCTCTAAGAAGAACGATCCCAGCTTCTCTAGTCTCTCCAGTTCTCGAGCATTTGGTTACACCTCAAAATAGGTTATTTTAACCCTGTGTAACACGTTGGATATCGTGGGGTATATTTTACTTTGTTGAATAATGTAAAATTGGTAAAACGTGCCAACTTTTTTTGCTAACATTGGAGAACGGAGAATAATATGTGTTAGTGTATGCAGTTTTGAGTGACTACCTTAAAAATGATATTTCCTACATTACAACAGTGACTACACAGCGCTTTGGAATGACTTGGGGTTGGAAAAGGAGCTGCATAAATGCAAGTTCCCTCTTTCATTGCTTTCTTTATTGGAGAGGGTTCAGAGAAAATGCCCAGGATGATCCTGGGATTTAAAGCTATAAGTCATGAGGAGAAGCCCTTGAATTTATTTTCATCGGCAAAAAAAAAGATTGACTGAGGACATGATCCAGGCCTTTTAAAACAAAGTGAGGAATGTAGATGTAATGAGGAGATTATTTAGCTTTGCCATGTTTGTATAAATAGAGGACACAGGCACAACATTGATCAGCCTCAACTGAAACCCGAGATTGGAAAACATTTCTTTCCTCAGTGAGTAGTAGATATATTGAGCTAATTCCTAAAAAAAAAAGGTTAATTTTATGTCAATCAACTCTTTTAAAGGAGATTAATGAAGACCTGATTCAGAACAAGATTGAAAGTTATAAGGATAAGCATAGACACAGATGATTAAATACCCTATCAAACAATTCTGTGGGACCATGGAAATTCTGTGTCAGGTACAACCAGTTAAAGAAAGACCTTCATTTATACAGCACCTTATCACATCACTCAGAGACATCTGTTCAAGTACATGACTATTGTTTATAACAATAACAACTTGTATTTATATAGTGCCGTTAACATAGTAAAACATTCCAAGGTGCTTCACAGGAGCATTGTAAAACAAAATTTGACACCGAGCCACATAAGGAGAAATTAGGGCAGATGACCAAAAGCCTGGTCAAAGAGGTAGGTTTTAAGGAGCATCTTAATGGAGGAAAGAGGTGGAGAGGCGAAGAGGTTTAGGGAGGGGATTCCAGAGCCTAGGGCCTAGGCAACAGAAGGCACGGCCACCAATGGTTGAGCGATTAAAATCAGAGATGCTCAAGAGGCCAGAATTAGAGGAGCGCAGATATCTCGGGGTTGTGGAGGAGATTACAGAGATAGGGAGGGGCGAGGCCATAGAGGGATTTGAAAACAAGGATGAGAATTTTAAAATCGAGGCGTTGCTTAACCGGGAGCCAATGTAGGTCAGCGAGCACAGGGGCGATGGGTGAATATGACTTTTTGCGAGGACACGGGCAGCAGAGTTTTGGATCACCTCAAGTTTACGTAGCGTAGAATGCGGGAGGCCAGCCAGGAGTGTATTGGAATCGTCAAGTCTAGAGGTAACAAAGGCATGGATGAGGGTTTCAGCAGCAGATGAGCTGAGGTGGGGTGGAGACGGGCAGTGTTACGGAGGTGGAAATAGGCGGTCTGAGTTATGCTGCAGATATGTGGTCGGAAGCTCATTTCAGGGTTAAATATGACACCAAGGTTGCGAACAGTCTGGTTCAGCCTCAGACAGATACTCGGGAGAGGGATGGAGTCGGTGGCTGGGGAACGGAGTTTGTGGCAGGGACCGAAGACAATGGCTTTGTTCTTCCCAATATTTAGTTGGAGGAAATTTCTGCTCATCCAGTAGTGGATGTCGGAACAGCAGTGTGACAAATCCGAGACACTGGAAGGGTCGAGAGAAGTGATGGTGGTTATAGGCAAATGTGGCTGCCATTTTGCACACAGCAGACTCTACAAACAGCAATTAAATGAATGACCAATTTGTCTTTTTTGGGTGGTATTGGATGAGGGAGGAATGTCATGCAGGGTACTGGGAGAACTCTCTGCTCTTCTTCGAATACTGACATATCATCTTTAATGTCCACCTGAACCACCGGAAAAAACAGACAGGGTCTCGGTTTCACCCTTTCCCATCTTAAAGATGTTACCACTGACAATCGGGACTGAATAATGTGGGTTGTTACGTTAGATCGATATCCTGAAGGTTGTGCTTGATTATCTTGAGGAGAGAATGAAACCAGCAAAAAGCTTCACACAGATTCACGTTATTTGAGGTTTCACCTGTGGTTATTCACCATTTTAAGGTTTTAAAAAAAAAGTAAGTTGCAGCGAGTCCCTAACCCTGCGGATTGCACATGGTCTTTTAGTCGAGCTTTTCTCAATGCATTCGTTTTTACGCTTTGCTTCACGTTGCAAGTATACGCGTTTCAAAACCATGCTTGTAAATGTAAAATAAATGGGCGACTTCTTTTCAGAAGATATACTGAGTTGAAAGTATTTGATAAAAGTGTACTCTATAGTTAAAAAAAATATTACAGTAGCACGACACTGGTTGCTGATTCCGTGAGAATACGCCCTGGGTGAAGTTTAATTTAGAAGAATCCCCTGGAATGACATGCACCACAAAAAACAATACAGTTTAAATAAAAAAAATGTTTGACCTCAGATTCGGTTTCCTAAGGGGACTGTTAAATTTAAGCCGAAGCTAGCTTTAAACTTCCCCTCTTTGTCAACCATTTAACAGCTGGTGCTGTCTGACTCTGGCATAAATTGCAGCTCAGTTACAGTAAATAAAGTGTGTCATGACCACTATGCATTCAGATTTGCCACATTCACGCCATTTCCAGTATGTGTCCCATTCTTCTTGTAATGGCACTTACCGCACGTGTTTATATCCCAACATAAAAATTAACCTGCAGCGGCTCAGTAATTTCCAGCACAGAAATACTTGTGAATTCTACAATAGGGAGAATGAAAGTCAGTGGTTTGTAGACCCATTAAAGATCTCCAAAAGAACAACGCACAAACATTTTGACATAAAAATGTTTACCAGCTAGCTGATATTTTGTGAAGCGGTTTGCAGTTTACTAGTTTTATTTGGAACTTGAACGATTCGGTTACATTAAGCACCTGATACGTCCCAGATTGATATGATTATTTGTTATGTATGCATGTTTATATAAAAAAAGTATTAAAGTTGTGGAAACAGGACTATTTAATCACAGGGTGGGTTGAGTAAACCAGGTAAAAATACCAGGCCTTCTGAGGTAATGTCAATTTGATATAAATCAAAGCTTGCAGGATTTGACTAGTTTCCACATTACGTGCCTTTCTGTACACTTGATGGATTTTCCATTTTTCAGACTGGAAAATTTAAATATTTGGTTCCAAGTGGCCAAAAAATTGTATCAACTGATTATATATATATATATATATATATATACTTTATCACAAATATGCATAATTTTCATATATCTCTGTTAAAAATATCAAAATAGTGAGTCCTCAATCAGAATGTGTGGAGAACACAACATTCAATATGATTCAATGTTTTGTTTACATATGAAGCACTTCAAAGCACAGCCTGGTCAGGACTGTCATTCCAGAGAAAAATCCATACTTTGGAGACACAATATAAAGCACATTCACTCACCACAAAAGATGTCTTTATTTTCTTCTAACACTGGGTAAAACCAAAATTAATCCGAGTTATCGGCGCTGTTTTCTTTGGTTCAAATCCAAAGTGCTGTAAATTATACATTTTTACCACAGATTAGAACAATTCAGAAGACTTGCAGACTTGTTCAAAGCAAAGGAGGCTGTTTGTTTTATTGTAACCTTAGTTAATAATTAAACCCATACTTTAGGTTTCAAATGTGTGTTCTTTGCGATTGCCTCATTATACCTGGTGTCTCATCCACCATATTTGTTTTGAAATTCTTTTCCTCTGACTCCTGTGACATTGTGTCACTCTAGCTCTGGAAAATAATTCCAGCAGTACAGGTAGATGAATCTGACATAGTTGAGAACTAACAGCATGTCAGACACTTTTTTTTTCTATGGAAGGCTATAGATCAGGGAAGGGAATATGCCAGAGTTGGGTGGGTGACAGGGGAATAACATCCCTTTCTCCTCCATCGACAGGGGTAATAACTCCTGGCTCTCTGGGGAGAAATTGAAAAAGCAATAGCCATGAGCTGTGAAGCAATGCCTGTAGGAGAATTGAAAGTTAATGCTCTTCTTTATTTTTTGTCAGGAGTTGCATCTCCGTGTCGTTGTTTCAAAACTATTCGTAAATGTTATGCTAGCTTTGAAAATCCTTTCGTGTTGCATGTTCCACTTTTTGAAGAAGGTGAGTGCAAAGCGAACCTGGAGTGTGTTGGAAAAATAAACCCCACCAGTAGGTTTTCTCAGTCAGGAAGGACAAGGCCCTGTCACATCAGTCAGGACGCGGGGGTCAGGGCAGAGCCTGTTGATGAGTGAGGAAAAAAGAAGTGAATTCATTCTGCTTCAGGCACTTTGTCAAGTGCCAGTAGCTTACTGTTGAAAACTAGTCACCCATCACTGTGTTACTGCCATGGGGGTCAATTCCTATGTATAAATCATGGGCCTGCATAGGTTTTGAAACTTATTGCAGTTACCAAGGAAATGAAAATCAGGATAATGCTTCTGCCTTGATTGGAAGGACTCAAAATATCTTCCCACATGTTGCTGCTTAATAAAATGTATGGCTGTATTGATTCATAGAATCAAGTCATTAAAATGTGCAGTTTTGTTTATTGGAATGAAGCAATTAAATGGTTCACTTATGCCAGAAATAACCTTTTCTGATGAAAAACTATTGATTTTTTGCCACAGCTTTATAAGTGACAATGTTTTTGATTACTACTGACAAACCTCCTTAGAGTGTTAATTAAAAATGTACCAGATGAGCAGGTGCAGGAGATCATTAAGGAATGTGAGTACTACAGACCCACAATACATTTTTTAACTTTCCATAATGAATAGGGCACCAGAGAAAATAACAACTTCATCAGCAGAATTATCATCTTCACAATTTAAATATCATTAATTCCTTTACCTTTGGTAACAAAGCAACTTGCCTTTAAATTATCATTTAATTTACGTTAAAAGTATTTACTTAGTGTCATATAGATTTAGTTGCGTTCCTTAAAACGCATCTTTACTGTAAATATGTAATGACATGTTTCAGTGTGTTTTCTTTTCCGTGGTTAATGATCTGTCATGGTTTGATAGGAGGTTTAAAGATTATTACATAAAAAAACAATGAGTGTTGTTGAAGGCATGAACTATAATTAAGAAATTAAGATAATTATATAGTTTTTCTTCTCATATCCCTTGTGCTCCCTGGTTAATCTATAAAATTTAGAAACTATTTTGCTTTGTGCTGGAGAAATATAATACTCATAAGTAAAGTATTGAATAAACAGTTCTATTAATATTATGCCACAGATCACAAGTTGTAGGATCTTTGGTTGTAAAACTCCTTTCCAAAATGTAGCACAGCCAGGTTTAATATCATGTGATATTTATTAGGTTCTGTAAAACTTTATTAATGTGTTGAAGAACAATATATGTAAAATATCATCTTTAATTGCCTAAACATTGCAGTGTGCGCGCGCGCACACACACATCGCACACAGACACACACGCACAAACACACGCACACACAAACACCGCGCACACACACAGACACACGCATACACAAACACCGCACGCACACAGACACGCGCACACACAGACACAGACACGCGCACACACAGACACAGACATGCGCACACATGCGCACACATGCACACACATGCACACACATGCACACACATGCACACACATGCACACACATGCACACACATGCACACACATGCACACACACAAACAGTTAGTAATTTACTGCTGCTTGAGCTTTTTTTTCTTGGTGGGGTAAAGGAGGAGAATTGTCTACCTCACCCTAGGTAACCAATCACAGGGTAGCATTGATGGTGCTTGTAGAGGATCCATGATGCAGTTATCCCAACCCTGTTAACCAGTTGAGTAATATATGATGGTTAAGTATCTTGCAATGGAGAAATTGGGAAAAAAGATAGACCTTTAAGACATTGTTCTGATATTAAATCAGCAGTGATTTTAGGAAGTTCAAGTCAAGTGGCCATGGGGGAGGGGGGAAGAAGAGGTGAAAAGCCTTAATATTAGGTCAAAAGTGCAAATGATAACAACTACAAAATTGATTTAGCAGCTGATTATAGGCTCCAGAATCTCAGGGGGCTCTGATTCCTATGAAACAATAAGCATTAATTCCATGTGCAGCTGCAGGAATACGTCTATTGTTACTTGCAGAGGGCACTGATAATCTTAAATACAGTATAACCGAAGCCTCTAAAAGTACAGCAACTTCACAATTTTAGCCCTTCTATAGATCACTACTATTCCACAAGACATGTTACAACATCCAAACTGACAGCTAACTGCAGAAACCAGCATCATTTCTATGTGGCTGCCGATAGTTAAGATTGCATTGAATTTATAGAATCACAGCATCATACAGCACAGAAGGAGGCCATTCGGCCCATCGTGCCTGTGCCAGCTCTTTGAAAGAGCAATCCAATTAGTCCTACTCTTTCCCCATAGCCCTGCAAATGTTTCCTTTTCAAGTATACATCCAATTCCATTTTGAAGGTTACTATTGAATCTGCTTCCACTACCCTTTCAGGCAATGCATTCCAGATCATCATAACTCGATGCATAAAAAAAATTCTCACCTCCGCTTTGGTTCTTTTGCCAATTATCTGAAATCTGTGTCCTCTGGTTACTAACCATCCTGCCAGTGGAAACAGTTAATTCCTAACTACTCTATCAAAACCCCTCATAATTTTGAACACGTCTATTAAATCTCCCCTTAACCTTCTCTGCTCTAAGGAGAACTATCCCAGCTTCTCTACTTTCTCCACATAACTGAAGTTCTTCATCCCTGGTACCATTTTGGTAAATCTCTTCTGCACCCTCTCCAAAATATTTACCTGTTGTGAACTAAAACACATCGTGTAAATTGGAAAGCCTTATGTATCTTTTTGTTACCATGGTGTAAAATGGCCACCTCCTAATGCCATTTTTTTTAGCTCCGCTTTGAATTGCACTGATCCAGATCAGGCCTGTGTAAACAGCCTGAACGCATATCTCTGTTGTTTGTTTTATCCCCTGTAGCATTGAATCCATGGATTGGGCAGTAACTTGACACGATGGAGAAGTGACTTATGAACATCAAAGTAGATCAAATTAATTTTGGATCAATAGACTCAAATTAAGTTTGATCTTTGTTGCATAGGATTTTTTTTAACCCATCATTTAAATGTGTAACTGGTTCTTGAGTCTGCAGTTCCATCATGACACGGTTTTGAGTTGATGTTTAGCCTTTCCAGGCTGTACATTACTAATAGAGAAGTGCAAGGCCTCTTTTTGGGTGCCTTCAACACACAATTTCCACTTACAAAGCTTGATGGGTTAAACATATCATTAAATCAGTACCAGATTTATTATGCAGGAGTGAATCTGAAGCAAAATGGATACTGTAACCTTGCCTAATTGTGCCATCTGGAATCTTACTGGCACAGAAATTATAGCTATTTGGAAATTGGCTTCATGCCAGTGTGAGCACAGAGGTGCCGCAGTATAAACACTTGTGAGGACTCAATCCAGGATCTCTATCCTAGTCTTTTCCTTGCTGTGCGGTAAAACATCACACAATCTCTCTTTCCCCTCCCCCCCACCCAGCAGTAGGGTTGCCAACTCTGGTTGGACTTTTCCTGGAGGTTTCCTCACATGGTCTCTCACCTCCAACTGCCCCCTACCCTTTTAACCACCTCCAATATATTTTATAACTAATAAGCAAAAAGAGAAAGAACAAACAAACACACCATTTTTTTGAAATGGGCCTCTGATTTTTCTCCCGGGTTTTGCTGGCAGCAGTAGCCAGGAGCTTAATCTTTAATTCCTGGAGACTCCAGGGCAATCCTGGAGGGTTGGCAACCCTGCACAGCATTACTGGACCATAGCACAGGCGATGAAAGTCAAATCGCAGCGGCAAGCATAGTAACCCTCCTGGGAGAAGCAGTGTTAATGGGGGCTGCGCCAATTGATTTTCATGTCTCAGTACCCAGAGTGAACTACAACACTTTCAGTCTGAATAAGGAATAAGCAGAGTTCACAAGTCTACTGAAGCTGGTGAAGAATTATTGACTGAAAGGGTACAATACTAAATTAAGTTAGTAATCAGGATCCTCTTGCCTAAATCTGGTGGGCTCACAGCTGCATTAAGAAGCCTTATCTGTAGCAATGTGTTTGTGCAGTTACCAGTAAATACTTTCCTTCCGCAGGTAATTCCATAAAGTCTTTCTTGTCAGTCCTCTGTGCTGCAGAGACAGAAGAACATCAAACAACAATTGTGTGACTTCTTTCAAGTGGCTCGTTTGTTAGATGGGTTTCTTGTCAAACATGCACAACTCTGATTCTCACAGGACTAGCCCTTCTCTTTATTCTGTAGTACATATTGAAAAATCATTCCTGTCAGCTGACACTCTCCCAGCTGCTCGCAAGAACCTTTGGCATAGTTTTCATAACCTATAAAGCACTAAAGCAGAACACCGCTCCGATAAAATGCCTGAGGAATTTGGAGGGCTGCCACAGAGGATACAGACAACTCTGTTGCAATCTGACAGAAATTTCCACAAAACGCTGAAAACCTAAGCACGCAGTCCCAGGAGCAGGCTGCGGCAGTTTACTTGAACTAAACATATATCAACTGTCACACGTCGACAGTCAGTGTTGACCAAACACAATGGAACATCCAGATGGCTTAAACAAAGTGCGCAAGATGTGAACTGCTATTTCCAGCTGTTTACATCAACTTCCAGTGTTACGACTAGTTTTATTTTGTGCTACAAATAAATGGTTTAAGGATGCCAAGTATGCACGTTCCAGGTACTGCTTCCTTCACAGTTCTCAAACACAGTTTTCTACTTCCCAACATTCAGATGCTGTAAATAGGAAAAAAGTGGGTTCCCGGTATTAACTCAGAGATAATATGAACACATTAATATGAACTCATTCTGTCCCTCAAGTTGGAGAATTGAATAGTTAGTGCGTACGGTGTTTTTAAAAAATATTTGTTCTAATCAAAATCAAAGCATTAATTATCTTCCAACCCGAGGCAATGGGGAAGATTATATTTCAGAAGAACGCAAATGTAATTTTTGTGACAAAATTGTATTGATAAATTATTAATTGAGATTCCTAATAGCATTACACAGATATTATTCTGCCAGAAATAATCAGATATGCCACAAAATAGTGAATTTTTTGTTATTTTTGACATAAATTGGATTTTTTTCTCCACAAGTTATACTTCTGCCTTGGGTTTTGTTAATAGGTGTTTGGAAATTACTGTTCAAGACCAAAAACTATTAGTTATTGCACATGTCCTCAGTGAAGCTTGATGAGACTGACAAAGCACGGTCACAAAGGAGTGCTCGGTACATAAATCAAAATGATGCTCATTCTTACCCACGCTCCTTAGTATAGGTGAATCCACTGATGATGTCTTTTGGAGCAATTTTGCATCACTGAAGGAATAAAGGTCTGAACTACCGCCATTGATAATAAAAGATTGGAGGAAAATTAAACAGATAGAGGCTAGATGGGGTCCAATCCAGTGACAGTATGCGGGGGGAGGGGTTGGGTTGAGGGAAGGGTTGCATCTTAATTTGTATTAGATTCCCTGTCTGTCCGTAGAGCGATTTGATTTATCAGACTTCCTTAGTGGTGTAGTAAGGATGTTTCTACATTCATGCTGTGATCTTGGGACTTGTACTTTGTACCTTACTGAAAGATTCCTTAACATAAGAACATAAGAATTAGGAGCAGCAGTAGGCCATACAGCCCCTCGAGCCTGCTCCGCCATTCAATAAAATCATGGCTGATCTTCGACCTCAACTCTACTTTCCCGCCCGATCTCCATATCCCTTGATTCCCCTGGAGTCCAAAAATCTATCTCAGCCTTGAATATACTCAACAATTCAGCATCCACAACCCTTTGGGTAGAGAATTCCAAAGATTCACAACACTCTGAGTGAAGAAATTCCTCCTCATCTCAGTCTTAAAAGGCCGGCCCCTAATCCTGAGACTCTGCCCCCTAGTTCCAGACACTCCAGCCAGGGGAAACAACCTCTTAGCATCTACCCTGTCAATCTCCCTCAGAATCTTATATGTTTCATTGAGATCACCTCTCATTCTTCTAAACTCTACAGAGTATAGGCTCAATCTACTCAATCTCTCCTCAGAGGACGACCCTCTGATCCTAGGGATCAGTCTGGTGAATCTTTGTTGCACTGCCTCTAAGGCGTCCTTCCGCAGATAAGGAGACCAAAACTGTGCACAGTACTCCAGGTTTGGTCTCACCAAAGCCCTGTACAATTGTAGTAAGACTTCATTACTCTTGTACCCCAACCCCCTTGCAATAAAGGCCAACATGCCATTTGCCTTTCTAATTGCTTGCTGTACCTGCATGCTAATTTTCTGTATTTCCTGTACGAGGACACCTACATCTCTCTGAATACCAACATTTAATAGTTTCTCACCATTTAAAAAATATTCTGTTTTTCTATTCTTCCTACCAAAGTGAATAACTTCACATTTACCCACCTTATTGCCCACTCACTTAACCTGTCTATATCCCTTTGCAGACTCTTCTTGTCCTTCTCACAACTTACTTTCCCACCTAGCTTTGTATCGTCAGCAAACTTGGATACATTGCACTCGGTCCCTTCATCTAAGTCATTAATATAGATTGTAAATAGCTGAGGCCCAAGCACTGATCCTTGCGGCACCCCACTAGTTATAGCCTGCCTATCGGAAAATGATCCGTTTATCCCAACTCTCTGTTTTCTGTCCGTTAACCAATCCTCTATCATTGCTAATATATTACCCCCAACCCCATGAGCCCTTAGCTTGCGTAGCAACCTTTTATGTGGCACCTTATCGAATGCCTTTTGGAAATCCAAATATACTACATCCACTGGTTCCCCTTTATCTACTAGCTATGTCCTCAAAAAACTCTGATGAATTTGTTAAACACAAATTCCCTTCCATAAAACCATGTTGACTCTGCCTAATCATGTTATGATTTTCTAAGTGCCCTGTTACCACTTCCTTAATAATGGATTCCAGCATTTTCCCGACAACTGATATCAGGTTAACTGGCCTGTAGTTTCCTGTTTTCTCTTTCCCTCCTTTCTTGAATAGCAGGGTTACATTTGCTTCCAATCCACTGGGACCGTTCTAGAATCTAAGAAGGGGTTTGTTGGTGATATTAAAATAACCTATCAAGGTTTTTGATATAGAGGTCGCATACTCCCCCATTTTCTGAAATAACTTCAAAATTGATTTCTTTATCCAAATCTGAGCTGAGCACTCATCCTTAGAATGAATCTTCAGTTGCAATTGTTCTACTGCTCATTATAGTACAGCATTTTCTGAAATACAAACTTCAGTATTGCATAGTAAAACAATATAGACAAACCTGATATTATTACAGGTAATGATGATGGATGAATTATTAAGAAAATGCAGTTGTTCTTCGATTCTGAGTAAAGTTGCCCATGTTCACTCCAAATCCACTCAGCAGTTCATAGTCTATAGAATTTACAAATTTACCACTTGAGCCCCAATTTGTGCTGAGTCAATGCAAGCTCAGGTAGGATGACATTTAGGATGCTACATACCCCTGGGCTGGTGATGGAAGGATCAGCCAAGATTTGTGCTACTAATTACTAACCACTGGTGGAAAGTGAGCATGTGTGAACATAAGAGTGAACATAAGGTAGAAGTTGTGTCTGATGCCTCCCATATTTGAATAGACACTGTTTAGAATCACCCATGATGAATGGTTGTTAAGAGGAGGTACCAGAAGCTGACAGCCATCCCTGGAACTATACCTCATCATGAACCCACACTTTTAAAAGGGGGGGGGGGGGCAGAAAATTTCAAAATTAATTTTAAAAAATGCACCCCTCACTGTGAATTAGTTCATGTACAATGTAAACACAGCACATCCTGAGGTAATGGGCATCATAGCCCCGTTGAAGACGTCAATCCAGAGTGGACTGCTTAATTTGTGAACTATTTCATCTCTCATTCAAAATGTTGGCCTTAATTGTGTCTGATAGAGTAACACATAGAGTGAAGGTAGGATAGAACTTGGCTGGGATGCCTCCCATATTTGAATAGACTCACTGGCCGCAAATTTAGCGATTGATGCGGCTTGGGAGCGGGTCAGCTGGTTTCCGGGTTCCAGTCCCGCCCCCAACTTCATCCGGTTCACGGACGTGATTTTACATCAATTGGCCTTGTTAAGCCCACCCTGCGGGCTTGCCGGCCAATTAAGAAGAAGCCGGTCAGATGATGTCATTTGATGATGCGTCATCTGCTGGTTTTCTTAAAGGGACCACGCACATTTTTTCTTTGACAGCTCATTTCTCAGTGTTTGACAGCATTGAGGTGCTGCAAATACTGACAATGACTGTTCACTGGTGAGTTCTTGCACCCAGGCTCTCCAGTGACTCCTTCCTTAGGCTAGAACAGATGGCAGCTGCAGGTGAAGTTACAGAAGTGATCTGTCACTGGTGAGAGAGGTTCTCCCAATGAGGTGGGACTAGACAGCCAATTCAAAGCTTGTTACCTACAGAAAAGTCTAAATGCATTAAAAATGAATTTCCCAACATTTTCTTACCTCTAAAACTCACCAGTGCACCATTGGATCCTTCACACCACTTCTGCAGCTGTTATCAATGCAGAAACATTACAGCAGATTGACAACACGCCACACTTACCTGGCGTGGTGTCCGGACGTCGGGAAGCCCGAAGTAGAAGTGTCAAAATTGCAAAAGAGCCTGTTAATTGCCTATTAACAACCTTTAACAACCTTTAAGCTCCCTGAGTGCCGGCAAAATTCCGGCCAATGTCTAGGCTTACCTATGATGAATGGTTGTTAAGGGGAGGTACCAGAAGGTGATTGACGTCCTTGGAACTGAGCCCATGCTTTCAAATCACAAATAGTGTGACTAACATTTTGCTGCCGTCCTGGACTGTTAAGTAAAATTGCAGCAACCTTTCGCTCTGGCTAATTTTTCTTCTTCTTCTTCTTCTTCTTCAGGACAGCTGTCAACCCCCAGCCTGCCACGAGGACCTGACGAGGAGCTGTCGTGCTGTTCTCAGAGCCCAGTGACCTCCACTAAGGTACAGTCAGAGCACTTAACTCACTGAGCAGGCTACACTTCCTTTCACTTATTAAGCTTGTAAAATCACAGCCTTGTTTTATATTAGTAGCTAAGTTCATTCTGTGATTATCTATATTAGATAAACATGTCGAGAATAAGGGCTTAATTTTTGTTGATCTGGGTGTTTTTTTAGAAACATTTTTTTCCCCTTTTACTACATCTACAGTATGTGTACATAGCACAAATGAGTCCATAAATATATATCCACACACACACTCGTGTATATATACATACACAAATGCACTTACACACACACATATATATATATATATATATACACACACACATGCACATATATATAGACACATATATATATAATATGTACACACACGCACACTGGGGCTGAACAACCACATAAGTGCCAGATGTGCCTGCCCGTGACCTCCAGCGCTGCCCCCATTGACCTTGGGTTGCAGGAGCCTGCACCACTACAGGTGCTAGAAGAGCTGTGGATTAAACAAATGATAAGCAGCTACTGATAAAATGCCACTCTATTGTCTACTTGCGTTGGCTTTTCAAACTGGAAACTATATAAGAGTTAATAGAAGAAATAATTAGATGTTGCAACACCCAGTCAGCAGTGGTTAAAGGTATTTTATCAGGAAGGAAATAATGTAGGCCGGAATTTTGCTGACGCTCAGCGGACGGGATGGGTGGTGGGTCAGCTGTTAAATTTTAAATGATTGACAGGGGGTCGGGAACCCGCTGTCAAAACGCGCACACTGGACTTGCCCGGTGTCGGGTCTGCCAGCGCTGAACAGACCCAACAAGCAGTGGCGGGGGAGGCAATTAAAATCATTAGTGGCTTTTTCCCCAGCTTTTTGGATTTAACAGGTCGCCCACCGGTTTCCCGCTGTGCCTTGACCTCATCGGTGAAGGTGGGAGGTCAGTGGCCATTGAATCAGCTGATGAGTTGAAAGCTTCAAATGTTAAATCAAAGCTCCCAGCTGATTGAAACATGTTCACTAGCTTCTCTAAAATGCATTTCCACTACAGATTCAGGATGCTGCAAGTCTTTACACACGTCTCCATCCAGACTGACTTCATTAGCTCTTCCACCATTGACAGATCGCTTCTGTCATCTCTACTTCACCTGCCATCTATTCCATCAGCATGGGTGCCCTTGAAACTCTCTCACTTTGGTCCTCAGAATCCCACCACAATCAGCACCAGGCACACCAGCAGCACCAACAACAACACCAACCTTCTCCGCCATCACTTGATGCTGCACAGGACAGAGGGCATCAGCACCTGACCACATTGCTGCCCAGGAGGCCAAGGATGGCATCACCATGGCCAGATTTACTTCACTTGACACTACACATCCTGGCTGCCACATGATGTGCCAGGTTGGCACCACCCCACACCAACAACATAAAGCATCCCTACAATGACCAAGCCATTCCTTTCACACTCATGACCGTTGTAGGGGGCTACCGTTATGTCTCACCATTCACTGCAACTCACTAAGCCACTTCCAAAGGTGCACACAAATCTGTCCAAGAACACAAAGTGTTGAAACTAAAGATTTCAATGTTTGACACCACATTAACAGAAACTTTACATGAACATTGGCTAAAACACCCAAGTGCCTACCCTTGTGTGTTGTTAGTTGGTATGATTGCACTAGGATGAGGGTGAGTGTGAGGGATGGCTAGTGAAATGGGGATGTGATAATGTAGATACAGAGGGATGGGTGGAGGTGCAAGGTAAGTTGGTGTGAGTAAGGTTGTGCAGGAATAGGGTAGGGAAGGCAGAGTGATGGGGATGTGATGAGTGGCACAGCAGGATGAGGTTGAGTGTGGCTTTGCAGTAACGTTTCGTGATCTACTTAGATCATTGAAAGGTTTGTGCCACTGCAGCCTGGTCCTCCTGACCACATCCCTGCTTGTGTCCTCATGTGCAACCAGGCTGCGTTGGCATCCTGGAGAGGTCTCTTCTGCCATGGGAAAGGAAGAGAACCTCCCTGCGTGCTGTGGGAGAGCCTGGGTGCAGCCGTGTACCTCTGTGCAGTGCTTGTCAGTGTTTGCAGCACCTCAATGCTGTAGAACACTGACAACACAAATGTCAAACTAAAGTTGGCCATGGTCCCTTTAAGGAAACTGGCTGATGACGTGTCATAAATGACGTCATCAGACCCGCTTCCTTCAATTGGCTGGCAAACGCGCTGGGTGGGCTTAACAAGCCCAATCATCGGCAAGTCATTTCGGAGGCCGGGATGGAGCCAGCAGCGAGGTCGAGACCCGCCACCGACATCGCCCGCCGAGGTAGGGTAAATCGCGGCGTAGTGACCATAGAAGCCTCTATGGGCTCTTAGTATATCAGCAGACATATCTGAATACATATCTGCAGATACAACATATCCATGAACACGTGTCTTTCTGATAAAAAAAAGATCTGGTAATGTGCCAATAAATCCTCTGATTGACTATATTGGGCCAGATTTTGCTGGAGCGGTCCAAATCACGGCATTCCCTGTTAGTTAGACTTGTTCCAGCATCCTTCAGTTCAAAAAATGTTTGCCCACAAAGCTGCTGGAAGTGCGAGCTGATGACAGCACGACAAGGGCAACAGGGCATCTGGGACCTTGGTGAACAGTGGGACAAACAGTGTATCACCTTAACCAATGAGATTAAAGGATTGAGAAATAAACAGAGGAAAGACGGAGATGGAGGGTGAATTAAAGGGGGTGAATTCGATGTCAAATCAGATGCAGAAAGGGAAATAAAGAGAGGGAAAGAAAAATTAGATTACGAGAGAGAGAAAAAGCGAGACAGAAAGGAAAAGTAAGAAAAAAAATTAAATTTGACATTTTTAACATCTCAACAACAATTCACAACCTAGACTTAACTTTCTGTGGCGAGTTTAATGGGCAAGTAATGTGCAAAAGCAGCAACTTCAAAAAAATCACGGGGAGGTTAAAGGGCAAGATGCCATTTTCGCGAAGCGGTGCAAATCGGCCAGAAACTTGTGATGATTCGCAATTCATGGGGTATCTCTTCCTTGCCACAAGTTGCTGACCAATTTGTACATTAATAATGGCGTGCGTTGTTCACACACTGTTACTTTTTCACCAAATTCTGGGCCAATGTTTGCAGGCCACTGCCAGTGCAGCTCCTTGTTCAACTATCTATAGGCTGACTTGTCACAGAATAAGGTAGACAATACCTCCACCCCTGTGTCCACATAAAAGTGGAACACACACACTCACACTCACTTTCTGGGCACCAACTGTTCATGAATCATCGCATCAGACCACTATGATGGATCACCACAGGAAACTGACGCAAGAACCTTAACCCCACTATGCTACCAAGTCCTTCAAGATTCCATTATCACAATATCAAACAATGGTGAATTTATTAACAGCCTCTTCATGCTTTATGTACTGTATTTTTTCCTTAAATAATATTCAATGAGAAAACTTGACTGCAGAGCATTTTTACTGTTAATTAATTGTTTTTACATATTCTTTTTTATTGAACTGACACTTTTATGATTTCAACCTTTTAGAAATAATTGCTGTAGGAATCAGTGCTGCAGTTACAAGTGTTGTAAGCCCCATGTATTGGCTTATTGAACCTGGATATCCCTCACAATTTGCATTGTATAACTTAACAGTACTAACAAGATTATAGGTTCCCTGGGAAAAAGTGATTTCAGTTCTGTTAAATTTTGACATTGTAATAAATGAAGGTTTCAATGAGGATGCTCACTATCAGGTCTGTAGAATTGCCTTTTGGCAATAGGTGACAACTGATTGGATGTTAGTGACTTATGAGTGGAGGCAGTGATTACATCATTGCAGTGCACTCCGATTTATGACTGACAGCCAGTATTATAGACCCAGTGCAAGCAGAGCGGATGGTCACAAATATTAAAGCATGAACCCATTTTTAAATTCAAAACGGATGGGATTGAATTCTCTTCCATAATTCTATCATTGTGTGTGTGTTCCCAAGGAAAGGGAATTTGAAACTCTCTGTGTAGGACTTTCTGGAAGTTGAAACATTTCTTTAATCACTAGTAGATGTCCCATGGTGTTGCTCATGGGTAGACCAGGACCTTGGGTAAGGTTTTAAATGTTTACTGGGATGCTGTTACAGCCTTAATGTGACCCCTGAAGCAAAATATCACATCACTGATCTGAGGTAAAAATATTGTATGATGTACTAATACCAGAATATACAGTTACAGAACCTTAGAACTCCACAGCACAAAAGGAGGCCGTTCGGCCCAGGTGTCTCTGCTAGCTCTTTGCTCTAGGAATCCAAAACTAATCCCACGACCCTGCTCCCACCCCCATAACCTTGTACCTTCTATCGTTATAATAATAACACCACATTTACCCACTTTGCCATCACTCACTCAAGATTTCCTCCCAAAACCTCTTATTCTCAGTTATGTATATTATAAACAATAGATATTTTTGTTCCACCTTTCACTGGAAGGGCCACAAATGTGGCCAGGACACGGTAACGCCAGGCCACCGTCCATGGTGAATTTCTAGTATTTGCTTAATATGCCAGTAATGTTGTTTATTTATATATCCCAACTCCCTCAAAAACTTCCTTTTTCTCAGTTATTTACATGATTATGAAATATGTTTTCTGTCCTCCTTACTTCCCACGATGGATTTGTAGTTCTTGGGAAAGCTGTTGTTAAGTGTAGACTTTTCTCAGTGTTGAATCCTCATGCAATGACCAGCGCCTGTACATGTGGACATCTAGACTAGAGTCTGGACCTGGTTGACTCTGGCTACAGTGTTTGAGGTCAGCATCGAAACAACTCAAACGTCCCTCTCTGAACATCCTCTCAGCACCAGAAAGAAAACCATAACAATTAATGCCATCAACTCAGAATTTTTACTTAATTTCTTAAATTGTGTAAAATGTTGAAAAACGTTGATTTTTTTTGCCACTTGTGTATCACCGTTGTTGTTTGCCATAGTTGAGTATGGCTCTTGCAACAGGATGAAAAGTACAATTCGCATAATGTGGGCTCTCGTGGTGAACTCTGGGTATTGTAGTTCCACAGGACCAGAGGAAAACTACAACCCTCGGGATGCATCACTCTCTCGCACATACACAGAATTTATAAAGGGCAGCCGAGTGAAATTTCCAACTGAGGATAAAGACTGAAGGTCAGGTCTAAGAGGGGAAAGGTTCTTGTAGGCCTTTCTAATATTAAATAAACAATCTGATGGGTAAACTTACTGATTCCTGATATAAGTAATATAGTTATCTTATTATATTTGGTGCTGAAATCTACGATGCTTCCAGTGCAGACCAGCCATAACGCCAGCAGGAGTGCACTAGAAGGGCAGTAGGTTTGGTTAGGACATGGTAACGCCAGGACTCAGCCAACTGCTGAAGTTCCCGTGGGCCTGTGTTGGGAATGGAACGTCCCTGACCCTAAACAAGGCTATAGACACAGGAGAGGGCTATGGCTTCTAATGCCTCTTGCAGGAACCTGGTGTCGGATAGGCTCAGGGGTACTGATCCACTGCGTGGTGGTAGTGGGCACCACCTGTGGGTCTAGGCCGGGATTGTGGCCTGTAGCCATGAAGAGAATAGGAGGTAATTTTGTTTTTAATGAATAAAAGGTGACCGCCCCTCACAAAAAAGACTACTTGGTGCAGCGATCTGTTCCTTCAGGGAGGGGGAGGGGGCAATTTGTGGCCTCTTTGGTGGGCAGCCGTACTAGATGCGCCCCTAGTGGCAAATGAATCAGGGTACTTCCCCTGTCCCTGCGAACTTATGCCAGGGTGTGCCCCGTCTCCTGGATTTTCATCCCCATTGCTTCAAACAGTCGTTCATCTGATTAAAGAAGGAAAATGAAAAAACAATTTGATTGGCAACTTACTAGAAAAGTGGTTTTTTAAGTCAATCCCATTTTTGGCCTTTGAAGGTGTGGTGCCTGAAGCCACACTTTGAGGAGCAATGCGTCTGAGAACACACTTCCAGATGTGATGCCTTTTGAATTGAGCAACGCAATGAACATGTGTAAGATTTTTAATCAGTTTTAGTAGTTGAGAATTGCAGTTTGTGTTTCAGAATTGAGATAAAGAAGATACAAACGGACATAGTTCTGGTGCAGGTTTCAGTAAGCGTGTGGGTTATTATCTATCAAAAGTAGACAGCAATGTCAATAAGTCTTTTGTTTATTAATACACTGCTGCTGAGTCAGCTCAGCATATTTCTGTTAGGAGGATTTCAATCAAGAGCAAACATCCAGTACCAGGCTAAATGCATAGCTATACACATTAACAATGCAATATTTATAATGCACAGCTCAAGCAGCAGGGGCCCAATTTTCTCCTTTTATGTTGGGAGTAAACACTAGTTACATACACGCCTGTCTGCAAAACTAGCAAAGGCTGATCAACAGCTTCAAAAACTGCTGACACAAGCTCAAAAGAGCTTTGATTTGCAGTTACTCTGAAGGTGTAGTGAGGCACTGAATTGTCAGACCCTAGGTTGCAGGTATAGCTAATATTCTGTCACTTGTATAGTTGTTAATTCTGTAAAGAATTGGAAGGATTTACCCCCAATTCTTCTGGAGAAATTGTGGGGCGTTGTGGATGAGTACTGGTACTCTCTGATGTTCCATCTGACTTTTATATGGGTTTCAAAATTGGTTATGTGTTCGTCACAGTGAATGTGAAAGCATTCTTCCACCTTCTCCTCCCAGTTCACAGAGGCACTCCTTTTCTCCCCCACACTCCCACTCCCAACACTCAGTTTTTGATAATCTCCACTTTCGAGTTCATGCTGGCACTCTTCTCCTCCCTTCTAATACATGCTGATGCTGAAATTCACTCCCCTCTCAGTTCACAGCGGTACATATCTGTTCCCTCTCAGTAAACACTGTCACTCTTCTTTGCCCACTCCCAGTTCACACTGTCACTCTTCTCTCCTCACTCCCAGTTCACACTGTCACTCTTCTCTCCTCACTCCCAGTGCACGCTGTCACTCCTCTCTCCTCACTCCCAGTTCACACTGTCACTCTTCCATCCTCACTCCCAGTTCACACTGTCACTCTTCCATCCTCACTCCCAGTTCACACTGTCACTCTTCTCTCCTCACTCCCAGTTCACACTGTCACGCTTCTCTCCTCACTCCCAGTTCACACTGTCACGCTTCTCTCCTCACTCCCAGTTCACACTGTCACGCTTCTCTCCTCACTCCCAGTTCACACTGTCACGCTTCTCTCCTCACTCCCAGTACACACTGTCACTCTCCTATCCTCACTCCCAGTGCACACACTCACACTTTGCACCCCTCTCCCAGTTCACTCTGTATCTCATCTCTCCTACTCACAGCACACACTGTCTCTCTGCTCTCCTCACTCCCATTGCACACTGTCACTCTTCTCTCCACACTCCCACAGTTCACTCTGGTACTCTTCATTCCACACTCAACTAACAGAACTATCCCTACGCTCAGCATGTCATAGACTTCCATTGCCTGGTCTAGCAGCAGCATCAGGTAGGAGCCATGAAGATTGGAGCTGTGATCAATGCTGATTTTCATCTGTTAACGTGGGCAATTGGGTACTGACTCCAGGATGCTGATTGCCCATGTGATGCATGGCCTGTTCAGGTCTGTGTGTGGACAAACGGTGATTCTGTCTCATGCAGATAGAAAAGGGATCTCCCCAGCTTTGAAATCCACCTTAGTGGGAGGACTTAAATGCTAATGTTTCTAGGAGCTGGATAGGGGTCTAAATAAGGCCTGCATGAAGTTGGGTCAATTCATTTAACAAGCAGAACAATAAATGGGGTTCAAACAATATGGTCTTACGATCCTGGAGCAGTCAGGAAACGAACGTATTCAAAATTTGGATTGATATTTTTTGAATTACGTAAACTTGAGGTCATCCAAAACTCAGCTGCCCGTGTCCTGATGTGCACCAAGTCCCGTTCGCCCATTTCCCCCGTGCTCGCTGACCTACATTGGCTCATGGTTAAACAATGCCTCGATTTCAGAATTCTCATCCTTGTTTTCAATTCCCTCCATGGCCTCGCCCCTTCCTATCTCTGTAATTTCCTTCAGCCCCACAACCCCCCCGAGATATCTGCGCTCCTCTAATTCTGCCCTCTTGAGCATCCCTGATTATATTCGCTCAACCATTGGTGGCCGTGCCTTCTGTTGCCTAGGCCCTAAGCTCTGGAATTCCCGCCCTAAACCTCTCCGCCTCTCTCCCTTGCTTTCCTCCTTTAAGACGCTCCTTAAAACCTACCTCTTTGACCAAGCTTTTGGTCACCTGCCCTAATTTATCCTTATGTGGCTCGGTGTCAATTTTTTGTCTTCTAATACTCCTGTGCAGCGCCTTGGGACGTTTTACTACGTTAAAGGCGCTATATAAATACAGGTTGTTGTTGGTGGTGTTGAATTAATCAGGCGGCACTGAACTTACCTTTTAGTCATCAAGGGCAGCACTTCCTCCTGGGTGATACCCAAATAGTTTGCTGAAGAAAGACCATTGTGCCCGGTTATCATTTGAGTAATCAGATTTTATCGCAGGTGACAAGAGAAGAAATAATATTTTTTGCAAACTTGTAGCTGTTTTTCTGCTTCTGCTGATTTTGCCCCACAAGGGGAAAATTGAGAGCCAGGAGCCTGTGACCTTAAGTGGTGTCGCTGCCATTTTATGTAGTCCAGGCATTGTCCTTTTTAGGTTTTCAGTTTGGTAATTTCAGGCCAGACTGTCAATCCAATATCAAGATGTTTAGTTTCCTGTTTTGCCTGTGTGGAGTTAAACATCCTGACGAAGCTGCCCTCAGCTGTGTATTTTCACCCCTGAGAATCATCGAGAACGGGCTCATTTATCATCTAAGTAAACTGTTGGAACCTTAATTCCAGCGCAAGTGTCTTATAAACACCTGCAATAAACATTAATTTACTCAGCGCAGCAATATTAGGGCCTGAGCTGATCATTCTGATCCTAATTAAGTGGCTGCTCCAAGTTATGAGGTTTTTTTTTTTTAGCCCTGTCATGAAACACTGTGAACTGAAAGACATCGATTAGATCTTCTTTTAGTCTGTGCCACAGTGAGAAATACCCTGTCTGTCATTCCTCTGACCTTAGGTTAGCAACAATTAAATTTGCTCCGAAAGCCCTTAAAACAAGCTTGAGGGAAATTCCGATTCTTTGTGCTGATGACAGTAATGGACTTGTGGCTTTTATAAACTATATTAGTGTTTGAGCAGTTATCATTAGAGACAGAAGAACTTAGGACTGGATTTCCACCCATTTATAGTCAACGAGGGGGAAATCCAACCCTAATGCTCTGACATTTGGAGGCCTTTTAAATTCTATGGTGCTCAGTCAGTTAAGAGATTACAAAATTACAATAGAATATTATATACTGTATAGAATAGTATTTCTGGTAAAAGTAATAATTTTTACACTACATTATACTAATGTTCATTGTATGTCTCTGCGTCATCCCTGTAAGTACTGTAAGTTGGATACTTAAAGCTGGAGGAAACCAGTATTTAAGAGCAGGCAACAATGACAGATGACTGGTATTTGAAATCAGGACAACACGGTTTTCTTGATAGAGCAATTGATATGTACTTATCAAGCAGTTCATACCTGATTTGGATTATCAATTAATGATCAAAGCAGGCCTGATACCTTCCAAAATCTAATCTCATGTTGACAGTAAAAATAGTGCAGTTTCTATGTTACAAATCAGTCCAAAGGGTCGGTTACACACTGGGACTAATATGAGGGCAATCTGATATAAACTGACAGCCTGATTTGATTTGTTGACAGATTAACCATCCCATAACATCATGGGTAATATTCTATTGTTCCGAAGCCAGTATCAACTCGGAATTACTATATGTGCGTGCGCAAAATAATAAAAATGACATTTTGGCTCTGGTGGTATCTCACTGAAACCCAGCAGTGTGGACAGAGTGCTTCTGCTAAACCTGACATTGCAGCTTTTACTATGGAGTGCCGCTTAAGGCACTGGTATTGTATAAGCAGAGTATTGGATGTGTACAATAGCTGTAAAAATACCATGCAGCTCCCGTACAAAGTGCTGCATGACTCCTGTGCAGATTTTGTCCTACACCCACATATTTTTATAGGTGTACATCTACCAATGGTACTTTAGCTTTTGTCCTGCATATATTGGATAATGTTACTTCAAGGTTTAATTTTAGCTTCACCTGAAATATTCTTTTAAATGGATGGAATATATTCAGATTTAAGTACTGGAGTTAGTGATTGATGCAGAGACCATGTCAGCTTTTAAGAATAGGTTCGATAGATTGAATGAAAGGGGAATAAAGGGATATGGGAACGGGGCGGCACATGGGATTCGGACTACTGCTCGTGTGGAGGATGAACAACAATGTGGACTACTTGGGCCAAACGGCCTGTTTCCGTGTTGTAATTTCGATGTAATTCTATAGTAATATTTTGGTGAAATTGAGACCATCATTTTTCCCTCTTACTGTGAGTTAGATTTACTTTGGGACTGGTCTATGTAAACAGGCAAACTGGTTACTAACCTGCAACAAGGATGTCCTGTGCTGTGGCGACAGAGAAAAAACGGAACAAAGTACAATCAGTAGCAGAGTTTATTTGTTTCGGTAAAAGCGAAGGTAAAGCCAGCCTTGTTTCTAATGCAATAGAGATAAAGCTTCATATGGTCTGGGAATTTGGTACAATTTGATTGCTGCAACTCAGTGTGTGAAATAGGCCAGGTTCAGGTGTTCAGCTAATTAAGCTAGTTAACCTGAATTGAACTAATTAACTAGAATATGACTAATTTTCAGTCCTTGATCCAAATCAGCAGATTTTGCATGTTCCTATTTCCAACATTAAAGAGCTGCGATTAAACTATGATTGCGTATGATGCCGACTTCAGGCACTCTATATGTCGGATACGTATTTCTTTTATCGTCTCACTATCACAAACAGCTTGAACTGTCTGTGGTTGAGTTGGCACCCAGGTAAACAAGAGGTGCCTCAGAGATTAGGCTTATCCACCATGATACAGATCCATCTTAGGAGTTGGGTCTATCTATCAGGACTTATCTACCAGGACCATTCAGATAAACATCTATCCCAGAAGATGGACTTATCAACAGGGCCACTTGGCCACAGATCCACCTCAGGAGTGGGATCTATCTACCAGGGCCAATTGGAAACAGATGTTGCCCTGTCCGTATAAACTCTGCTGTACAATCTCTACAACTCTTGTTGTTGATTTGCTCTCCTGATAAATAACTTTAGATAAACTCTGTTGGTCTGCCACTACCAGTCTAAAACTAAAAATCAAATCAAGCCAATTTTTTTTTCTCTAAGTCTGCCTACGCTCGCAGACTTATGCTGAGTAGGCACACACTGTGCACACGTGGTGTTGCAGATATTTTAAAAGCAAATGTTGTCTGCTTTATTTACCTTTTAATTTGCTGTTGCTGGAACCAATAGTGCTGGTAGGAAAAATTTATGGGCGGGATGATGAACTGGCAGTTCGGACAGCAGCAGGGTTCTGTGCGTGCTACTTTTTTCTGAGGCTTGGTTTATTGAGCTGGCCTGCTGTATACCTGGTGCTTTTCCATGATCTGGGAAGCAAATGCATAATGGCTTCTGGATCAAGGACATAATAATAAACAAGGGACAAGTCAGGTCTGTTCAGACTAACTCCTGTTTCCTTGTGTGAGCAGGAGCAGTGATGTCACTGCTGCAGCATGTATTATCACTTTTAATGCACTGTGCTTATACAGCATGTGGGGTCATTTACCGTAACTTCTGCTTTTACACTCATGTTGCCCAGTTCAATCATTTGAAGCAAATGGGCAACTGATATTTGTGTGGTCATTCAACCAAATTCAGTTATATTTTTTTACACCACTTTAAACCCTCAAAGAGCACCTAACTCTCTCTCCAGAAATATACGGGAATCGCCATTGTCATTATCTTTAAACTTCTGGACGTTATTTATTTGCAAGTGCAATTGCATTAATTGATTTCAACGAATTAGCACTTAATGTCCACCAGTAGGCAGGGTACCTATAAACAATGCAGCATAGAATAAGCAGATCATATCTCCCTGGTACGTACAGCTAGTTACGACAATGTATACCCTGAATTTTTTAAGAAACTTGGTGCACAAGCTTGTAATTGGCTATCACATTTCTTCAGTCCTGTTGGATTTCAAGGCCGAATTCCAGCTGTAGGGCGCCGAGTGTAGACAATTGGCCTACTTAAGCCAGGCAAAGACCCACAGTTAGTAGCGAGCTACTGACCAACCTGCCTCTTGGGTGTTTGCTGGAAGATGCTCAAGGGACTGGTCCTCCAGTGTATATCTCTGGTCGTCGATGCTACGCTGAGCTCAGACCGAGCTGGTTTCCACCATGGCTACAGCACTTGTGACCAAGTACTCACCCTAACCACCTTCATTGAAAATGACTTTCAGGAAAATCTCAAGGCTGCTGTTGTCTTCCTTGACCTAACAGCAGCCTATGACATACTGGTCTCCTGGTGAAAATATCGAGACTCCTGCCATATTGGACCGCTACGGGGCCGATGTTTCAGAGCACACATGGCCAACGCACATCAGCTCATGGATCAGTTCCAGCACCACTCCTTTTTAATCTGTACGTAAACGACCTGCCTGCGACCAGATCAGGGAAATTCATCTACACTGATGACTATGCCGTTGCTACTCAAGCTAGTGACTTTTCCACCCTGGAAACCCACACTCACCAATGATATGAGTAGAGTATTGCCTGAAATGGCTTCTTTAACCAGATACCACAAAGACTGTGTCCTCCATCTTTCACTTGCACAATTCTAGTGCCTCTTCTGAACTCACTATCATCCTAATTGGTCAACTTCTTAAACCTGATGCTCGCCCTGTTAAATTGCTGCCATCCTCGCGTGTTCACTAACCTACAAAAACCATCTGGCGAAAACTGCTGAGAAAGTTAAAATCCAAAATAACTTAATCACTAAACGTGCTGGCTCTGCCTGCGGAGCAAACTCCTCCACTTTATGCTCCTCTGCTCGCGCACTCAGCTCTTTAGTTGCGGAATATTGTGCTCCTGTTTGGGCTAGCTCACCACACACTAAGCTGGTGGATAAGAAATAGGAGCAGGAGTAGGCCATGCGGCCCCTTGAGCCTGCTCCATCATTCAATAAGATCATGCTGAACTTCGCTATCAACTCCACTTTCTGCCCTATCCCCGTAGCCCTTGATTCCCTTAGTGCCCAAAAATCTATCGCGCTCTGTCTTGAATATACTCAACGACTGAGCATCCACAGCCCTCTGGGGGAGAGAATTCCAAAGATTCACCACCCTCTGAGTGAAGAAATGGCCAACCCCTTATTCTGAGACTATGACCCCAGTTCCAGCCATGGGAAAAAAGCATCTCAGTATCTACCCTGTTGAACCCTCTAGGAATGTTATATATTTCAATGAGATCACCTCTCATTCTTCTGAACTCCAGAGAGTATCGACCCAATCTACTCAATCTCTCCTTATAGCACAGCCCTCTCATCCCACGAATCAATTTAGTGAACCTTCGTTGCATCCCTTCTAAGGCAAGTACATCCTTCCTTAGGTAAGGAGACCAAAATTGTACACAGTACTCCAGGTGTGGTCTCACCAAAGCCCTATATAATTGCAGCAAGCCTTCCTTATTCTTATACTCCAACCCCCTTGCAATTAAGACTAACGTACCATTTGCCTTCCTAATTGCTTGCTGTACCAGCTACTGCATGCTGTGTGTCTTGTGTCAGGCACATTGCGCCCTACTGCCTTCCCGTGGTTAGCAGTTATCTGCAGTGTAGCTCCTCCACATCTTCATCATTCAGATGCAATAGCAAAATTAGTGAATAGACTTAGTGAGAAAATCATGTCAATTCATTCTAAATTGTTCCATCCACCCTCTTTAAGGCACCCAATATGGTCAACTTTTCCAGATTCTTTTGATTTTTCCTTACCAACTCGCTGGCGCCAAGAGTGGACAGCAGATGCTCCTATAAATCACCACATCATCTCTGTCCCCACAGACCGCCAACCAGGATTCAACTGGCCATGCTGTAGTTGGGTGCTTCTCAACCGCATTCAAACTAGACAGGGACATTACACCTCAGATCTTCACCTGTGGAGCCTTCGCGATGACAAGAAATATAAACCATGTCTCATGTTGTTGAATCACACCCACTAACTAAACTGTCTTGTGTCCTACGCACTTTGCATGCTGGCGATGCATGCTGTAAGATGGCTGGAATTATACGCCGAGTCTGTGTATGCGAAATAAATAATAAATAATGCATTAGTGATGTTCTTTCACTCTCACAGCAAAGCTCTGGCTATTCAATTATAATAGTACCATTCAGTCATGCTTTGGATGATGGCTTAACGATTTTAAGATTTTCAATACATTGCAAGACAAAATATACTCACTCTAAGCTGAACATGCAATATAATATAATTGAGTTGGCTTTGCCAGACTTTCGTAGATGTTAAAAGAAGCTTCCAAAATCAAGCAACTTACAAGGGCCTAGGAACAAGAAAGGGTCATTCAGCCATTTGGTGGTGTGGCGCTGGTGTTAGCCACCATCTGTTCTTATCTTCTGGTTACCTCAATCTACCCTTCGATCACCAACTTGCCCCAGATCACAAACTTTCCTGTGAGGGGAATCTTCTGGAAATATTGGTAGAGTCCCGGGGATAACTTGTACTAAACCATCTGAAAGGGAGTGTCGGTGACCCAAGAGCTGACAGTGCTCCCACTGCAGAAGATGCCTTTTATTAGCACTGGCAACAGAAACACTGAGGCGATGTCAAAATTACAGGCACACTGACAGAAGTGCAGATTTCTTGTTATGACACTGCAAGCCCCCTATCAACCCCTTAGGTTGAAAAGACCGCCACTTGAAAACTGCATCTGTGGAGAGAGAAACAGAGTTAACGTTTCAGGTCGATGACCCTTTGTCAGACATTCTGACGAAGGGTCTTCGACCTGAAACGTTAATTCTGTTTCTCTCTCCAGAGATGCTGCCTGACCTGCTGAGTATTTCCAGCATTTTCTGTTTTTATTTCAGATTTCCAGCATCCGCAGTATTTTGCTTTTCCATTTGAAAACTACTGCCCTGGATTTAATTTTTTATATCCTGCAACAAACATCTGCTTAGTTCTCTTTAGGTAGACACAGTGCTCGTAGCACTAGGTGGCAGCTTATTCCGTTAGTTATTAACTGTATGAGAAGGAGTTGTTATTTCTAAGCTATCGTTCAGCTGCTGGCTTATTAATTTTTAAATGTTTTATTCAGTCTGTAATAATTTTGCATAAATTACTAGCTTTGTCTTCATGAACACCCCACAATATTTTAGAAACGTGAGTCCGATCTCTTGGCTTTGTGAACCAAAGGCTCAGTTAGTGAATGCTTCTGAAGACTGGCAGTCTTCTCATTCCTGGGTGCTGATGAGAACCTGTCAGTCAGAATCTCCCTCTGTCCCAGTCGAGTACTGCAGGGACATGCACAAGACATTAAAACAGTATAAACACAGGAGGGCTTCCTTTTTCTCAGTGATTTAATTGGGACAAGAAGATTTTGTATGTTAGTAATTATCCTCTGCTCTGCTGAGTATTTAAAACAAAACCAAAAAAACACAGCTTATATTTCACTCATGGAGCAGGTAGTTTCTGACCAACCTCTGATTGTGAAAAAAGTCTCTCAGCGGTCATTGAAAAGCAGTTAACTGCCAGTAATGTAAATGAAAAACCTCCACTTAATTTGACAAAAAAAGAATCCCAGGAACTAGGTATTGAGGAAAGTTCTGTCTCTTAAATGTACATTGTTTGGAGCCTGACGTTTGTATTTGAACCCCCCTTCAGGCTTCAATCTAGAATTGCCTTTAATCATCTATCTTCATGCTTTAGGCCAAATAGCTGTTCATTAAAAGCAAACACAAAATGTGCCCCTGCTAAAATACAATGTAATATCTGACTACACTGAAGCCCTCAGTGATAGCACTTCATGGCAAAAGATCTGTTTAACACAAAAGCAAAATACTGCGGATGCTGGAAATCCGAAATGAAAACAGAAAATGCTGGAAACACTCAGCAGGTCAGGCAGCATCTATGGAGAGAGAAACAGAGTTAATGGGCTGGATTTTACCAGCCCTGAGGAGGCTGGGTTTGGAGGCGGGACTGGTGGGAAAATTGGAAAAAATGACGGCGGGTTCCGGTCCCGTTGTCAACCCGCCTCCGCGCAACTTTGCCAGAGGCGGGCTTGCAGAGTCAGTTTCGGTCACGCCTCCAGGCGGCGGGATAGGCCCTTAAGGCACTTAACTACCACTTAAGTACCTCTATAATCCCATTTTGAGAGGCCTTTCAAATTTTGCCACATTTCCAGCGTGCTGCACGTCTCTCCTGAAACACGCCAGCTAATCCTGTCGGGTTGACAAGTGGCTGGCTTCCTAACAGCTGCAGCTCCACCATAAAAACTGAGCTTTCAACAAGGATTAGTTGCAGGTGGCAGAACTTTGTTTTTTCAGGTCTTGGAGAACTTTTTGAAGGTCCACTGATCTTGGAAGTGGTGAAGCTGAGATCCATCTCCACTGTGACCTCCTGGGAAAACCCTCTCCCCACATTGACTGAGCGCTTCCTCAACGGAGATATCTACCAGCAGCATAGGAACCATTTATTTCCTTTCAGCTTGGTCCTCAGATTCGGAGGACGCGCAGCCGCGGCAGCAGCAGAACCAGACACAACAGCAGCAACAACAGGAGCACTAACCTCCTGCTCACCCACCTGATGGTGCACAGGGCAGAAGGCGCCAGCGCAGGGAAGCACGTCGCCGCAGGAGATACCCCCAAAACCGGGTTTGCAGGATGAGGATGAACTTGCTCAACATGACTGAGCAGCAGTGCCAAAGGAGACTGAGACTTTCGCGAGAGGTAGTCGGTGACATCTGCACAATGCTGCACCAACACCTGGAGCCCAGAGGAGTGGGTGGACACTCCTTACCAGAGGCTGTCAAAGTCACCACCGCACTCAATATTTTTGCTTCAGGCTCCTTCCAGGGATCATCAGCGGCATCTCCCAGTCGGCCGCCACACTTGCATCACGCAGGTTACCGATGCCCTCTTTACAAAGGCCCACAATTACACCCACTTCTCCACGGATCAAGCAAGTATAACCGCGCATGCGGTTGGCTTTGCAAATATGGCAGGCTTGCCAAGGGTGCAGGGCATCGTAGACTGCACTGCACGTGGCCTTTAAGGCACCCCATCACAACCCAGCTCTTTTTGTCAACTGCAAGGGCTTCCACTCCCTCAACGTGCAGCTGGTGTGTAACCACGAGAAGGACATTTTGCATGTTTGCGTCAAGTGCCCTGGCAGTTGCCATGACTCCTTCATCTTGCAGCAGTCTACTGTGCCTCCGCTCTTCAGTCCGCCAAACCAACTTTGCGGATGGCTACTTGGAGACAAGGGCTATCCCCTGAAGACGTGGCTAATGACACCGTTCAGGAGGCCATCCAACGAAGCTGAGGAGAGCTACAACTCCAGCCGCATTTCGACCAGATCCATCATCGAGCAAACCATCGGCTTGGCTGAAGATGCGATTAAGATGCCTTGACAGATCAGGTGGAGCCCTGCAGTACTCAACAGCCAGGGTCTCCAGAATCGTCGTGGTCTGCTGTGCACTGCACAACATCGCACTGCATCGTGGCTTGCAGCTGCCTGAGGGACAAGTGGCTCAGCGCATAGACTCCTCAGATGAGGAGGAGGATGAGGAGGAGAACAAGAACGAAGACCTTGCGGATGCACATCAACCAGCTGCAGCAGCACGCGAGCACATTGCTGCCCTGGGATGCAAGGGATGCACTCATCTTGGCCAGATTTGCCTAAGTTGCCCATTCAAACACATGTGCCTGGCACCTTCTTACCACACCATAGTAATGGACAAGAACCTGTGGCTTCGTACCACTCTGGCCACCATAATGACAAATACAATTCGCTCTGAGCCCTCAATGTGGAACTTCCATTTCCGAAATGACAGAATCCAGAACTTCAACAGTTTGCCATCACTTCATTTTAATACATTGACTAAAGGATGGCATTTAACAATTAAACACAACAGAACACCCAAGTGACTACCCTTGTGACTACTTGTGCTTTATCTTCCTCTTATATCTGCTCCTACGTGGTGCTTCCCCTGTGGCTTCAGATGTGGAGGCCCCTTGCTCATTCTCATGCTGCTCCTGCTTCGACATCTTGGCGGACGACCTCTGGGGATGCGAGCCTGTGAGGGCTCACCAACAGTCTGCTCCTCTGTGGCTGTGCAGGGGCTGAGACGCCCATCTCAGTTGGGTGAGGACTCTGGTGGGGCTCTGACCGAGGGCTCCGCCGTGGCATGAGAGTGAGCGCTTGGAGAGGAGCCCCCACTTCCTTGTTCTCTGCCACCAACATCCCTCTCATGGGTCAGCCCCACTTCAGAGCTAGCAAGTGACTTGACAGCATCTTGCTGCACATCAGGGGGGCCATGAGGACCCGTTTCTGCACTGGCAGTTCTACTCCAGATGACTTCCATGAAGGTCTAGGTTTCTCTGATCAATAGCTGTCCATCGCTCCTCCAGAGATGTCAGTCTATTCTGAACATTCACCGTGTTTTCCACACTCTGGCGACTTAGCTCTTCCATGGCCTTAGCCATCCTCTCCTCTACCGTAGCCATCCTTTCCACTGAGGTAGACATCCTTTCCACGGAGGTTGCCATCCTTTCCGCGGTGATGTGTTCATTCGCCAATGTCTCCACAAAGGCTCTGCTCATGCTAGCGATGGACTCCTCCATCCGCTCCACACTCAGTGACCCTGGAGACAAAACCTGCCAGAGACTCCTGCACCTGTTCCTGGAGTTCCAGCACCGCTCTCCTTCTGGATAGACCCGGAGGCACAGGGTCCACATGCAGCAGGCAGAGCTGGGAGCGCCCTGCGGCCTCCGACGAGGACTCTCCACTGCTGTCCCTGTCTCCACCATCTGCTGATGCTCACTTATGAGCTGTGATACACCAGGTGACAACACTACTCTATGTCCTGAAGGTCCCACCGAGGTGTGAGTGTCTGCGCTGGTGCTGGGTGCGCTTAATTCTGCTGACGCTGCGCCCTCAGAGGTTGCAGCTTCCTCTGAGGAGTCTGGAGGCTCAGGCTGTTTATCCTGGACAGTGGGGAGGGGGGCTGTCGATGGTCCTGTGGGGGAGTAAAGGAATGAGTTAGACATGTGATATAAACGTAGCATGCACATTGAATAGTGCAGATGATCATCAGTCAATCTGTTTGAGCATCAGAAGGCATATCAGTCACTCATGTAATGTCAATGAGAGAGATGCAAAACTATTCTGTCACCAGCTTGCTCTATATGCGCCCGTTTGTCCGTCCCCCACTTCCACATCCTCCTCGGCACCAACGATCTCTAGGGCCGCCTCCTCTGCGCTGGTAAGATGGGCTATTGAGGCTGACCTTCCTCCATTCTTCGCCCTTTCCCTCTTATTGTGGGCTCTGTTTTCCTGCAATGAGGGACACAAGTGGAGTTTGAGTGAGAATGATGGAGTGAGTGTAGATAATCCATAGCATAGATGCTTAGAAGGACACAAAGATGGAGTGAGGTCCCAATACTAAGGGCCCTCCCTGTGTGTTGTTAGTTGTTGTCATAGCATAACAGTGATAGGGAGTGTGAGGGCAGCATAGTCGAATAGTTAAGTGATTGTGCACATAGAGAGAGAGAGGGAATGGTTAAGGGTGCAAGGGATGTAAGGGTAAAGTGGGATGTGTAGGAGTAGGTTGACAATGCAGAGTGATGGTGCTGAGAGGCGATGGGGAGCAGAATGAGGGTAAAGGTGATGGTCTACTCACTTTGCCTGTTCGGACAAGGTAATTGAACCTCTTTCGGCACTGCAGCCAGGTTCTGCTGCACATCGATCTGGAACTGACCTCCTGGGCAACTTGCAGCCACACAGCTTTGGTCTGCTGAGGGGGATTTTTCCTCCCAGAGGATGGAAAGAGCACCTCCTTTTGTGCTCTGGCTCCCTCCACTAGAGTCATCATTGAACTGAGGTGAGCCTTGGGCCTTGAAGTCGACATTGCACTAGCTCCAAAACTATTTTGATCAGAAGCAAACACAAGCGTTTAGGCACAAAATGAACCAAGGCTGCTTGGAGCCCTTAAATGCAGCTGGAGAAATGACATCATCAGAGGCGAGTTTCAGGCCCAAAACACTAATTGGGCCGGGGTTCGCACACGCTGGGAATCAATTGCCCAATTAGGGCAAAATCGCCATTTTTTCCCGCCCGACAGCGGAGGCGGGATCGGGACCTGCCGACCACCTGACCCGCACCCAACCCACCACCAATGGCAAAATCGAGCCCAATGTTTCAGGTCGATGACCTTTCATCAGAACTGGAAAAAGTTAGAGATGTAACAGATTTTAAGCAAGTGCAGGGGCAGGGAAAGAGAATCACTTTGTAACCAGTTACAGGCCTATGTTCAGAGAAGGTCTACACAACATATTCCTTTGTAAATCAAACTTTGGACTTGCCAGATTCCCACCTGCTTTCCACAGCCAGGTTCTTTTATCTTTCAAACCTTCTGGTGGAATTTTGTGTGGAGATGAAAAATTACACTTTTTCCACTTTTGGCACTGAGCATCAGGATTAAATAAACTCACCGGGTAACAATCTTTTTTCTGTTTCAACAATGTGGTTTAACTGCAACATCAGAAGAACGCCCCATTTTAGAGCGGATTTTCCATATCCCACACCAGCTAATTATTGGGTGTTTCTGAGTGAGATGGCCAATTTAATGCCAAATCTCTTGTGTCCAATAGGTACTGGACTGAGGTGGTTCAAACACATTTGATTTTAGTATTTTTATAGGCATCACAGAACCAGTACTGTCATCTCAATAGCCCAGAAATTGGACTTTGATGGTTGCCGCGGGGGTAAGGATCCCCCGCGATATCGCACTCCGCGCCTGCCTTTATGGTTTTGGCCCACACGAACTTCAGTTCCTGGGCCTCTCCCTGGTGCTGGCGCGCAGTGTGTGCGTGTCCCAGAGGCGCAATTAGTTCGATGCGACCTCTGGGATCACGTGGGCCAGTTAGAGCCAATGGCAGCACACCATCTTTCATTCATAGTTTTGACAGCAAGAGCTGTCAAAGCTATGAATACAACTTGCCCCCAAAAGAACAGCTAAACCTCAATTAAATTAAAAAAAACCATCACATTAATAAAATAACTATAGTTAAATAAATTAACCACTTTAAACAAAAATTTAATTTTTGAAAAAATTTAAATTCTTTTTAAAAGTTATAAAAATAAACTTACCTTTCTTTAAAGTCTCTAAAAAAGATAAATCTGTTGAAAAAAATTTAAAATAATACTTAATTAACTACTTACCTTGTTAAAAGGGGGTCTTACGCCTGCTTTCTTCATGTGTAAAATCTTCAACACTTACCTTCGCGTTCAAACCTGAAAAAAAAACTAAGTGTGCTGCGTGCGCGCAACCTGTAGCGCGCACGCGGTTCACTTAGGAACCGCCCCCTTCGCAATATCGGAAGTGCCGGTTTCCCGCGCATGCGCAGTGCATGCAGGAAACCGGCACTTCGGGACCGAATATTGGGGGAGTACACAGTGCGTACTCTCCCGTATTCGGACGAATTTCTGGGCCATTGTTTGTGCTAGATTTTAAGCTAGGTTACAGAAAGGGCAGTAGGTTAACTTACTGTACCTCAGAATTCCCCCGAAACAGTTTAAAAAAAAAAGTTAGAATAGGGGCTTGGGTACCAAAAATTTACAAGAATGGTCTTTTTTTTTTGGAACAGGCAGAGGCATCTTTAATCCCCTTCTCTGAACTGTATTAAAACACAGACCTCAAAAGAAAGACTATATAAATGCAAGTCTTTCGTTTGAGGTCTGTGTTTTAATACAGCTTGGAGCAGGGGAATAAAGATGCCTCGGCCTGTTTTACTGACTGTTGCAAAAAAATCAGTCAACTTAGCAATGGTAATGTCAATCAAGCTTTCAGCAGACGACTGACAACAGAAAATCCCTTCAGCTTCAGTGGCTGATTCACCAGTCCCAGTTCCAAGACGGCCAGGATTGACAAATTAGAACAGAACAATATCAATGTGATACAGCACAGGATTCTCTTCTAAGGTTGGGATCACCCGTTGCTGCACCTCTCTGGTGCTGTAGACATCTATCTCCACATGTTAAGTGGAACAATATTTATTTCCATGCACTGACATCCCTCATTCTGATAAGCACATAAAGAATATGACTAAACATGTCACAGGGGAATAGGTGGAGAAGTATTCTGTAATAAGATGTTTATAAACAAACACAGCTAGTTTAGAAGAAAGACAAATATCTTTTTATTCACGGTTCTTAAAGGTTGGAAGTCACTAAGGATAACCTAAGTACTTACTACACCAATACTAAAAAAAAACTGGACCAAGACCATTTGTTTTCCAGGAAATAAAGAATAACTAAGCAACTTAAAACTGGTTTGTCCCATTTCTCGAAGCTTCTCAAAGCAGTCTTGTTTAATGATAAATAACTGGAGATTAATAGTGAGATCATCTGACATGTAAAACATTTTCTATGCCTCTGGAGTCCTCTATGAATTTGAAACCAAGTTCAACTCTTCACCCTTTTGAACCATCATTTAAAGTTGCTTTATTTTTCAACAATGGACCTATCTGTCATAGAAAATGAGTTTAAAACCCGTTCAGCCTCTAAAGGTAACGGCCTGGATCAGATCAGCACAATGTAACTCAAATTTGCTGTGGATGCTCTTGCTGAACCATTAGCTCATGTAATCAATTTATCTTTTGTGCAAGGCTCAATGCTCATCAAGTGAAAATGTACTAAAGTTATTCTAGTCTGTGAAGGTAGCATAATTCATATTAATAACTACCAAGCTGCTTGCATTTTAACATTAAAATCCAAAATAATGGAAAACATTTCTCGTGCTGCAACTATGTACAATTTAACAAACTCTTCTCGTGACTTTTAGCATTTCCTCTGTGTTTTTTTTTACATTCACAGATCACATTTGCTCACGCATTGATTTCAGGAAACTTGCCACAGTTCTTTCACATCTTTAAGAATATACATGATGTAGTAGCCACAATGCTTTTTGTAAAATAATTCATCGGTTGTTTGCTCAAAATCACATTTTGATTGTGTTTTGAATTTAGACATTTGCGAGAAGAAGCAGTAAGCAGTGCACACAATAGACAGCAGACCACCGGCATGGTTATGTGATGGTTCAGCGTTCAGCTTTGGCTTCAGTGAGACTTGTGTTAAAGCTGAACTTTAGATAGCTTCTTGACTGATTGAACTGTCCAACACAGAAGCTCTGACCATCAAAAACCCTATCAAAAAAACTGCTTCATCAATTCAGATCTGAAATATAAGATCCAGACATTCATCGGCAGAGTTTAGTCCGATAGCAAGTACAGTACTCTTATGAATTTGGGAAAGGAAGTTATCCAATTAGCCAATATTGGGGGGATTGTCAGAAAGGTTTGCTCTTGTGCCTCCTATCACTTTGTGCAGTCTAACTCCATGTCCGTTTATACCATTCAAATGCTGCACTGATTTTCAGGTACTTACAATTTCAATCTGATATAACGTTGCATTTTTAACTGGGGTATGTCCCTGGTGATCTGGAAGCAACGTGCCCATGATGTCCAACTTCCTTGCAATCTAGGATCGACATACCCTTGATGTTCAGTTTCAGTCACGTGTTCTATTTCTCTGGCTATTTAGAAGATATGAATTTCTGGTGTTCACGGTGTTCGTATGGTTACAAGACCACAATATTTAAATTCACCGGTGATCGAGTCACTGTGATAGCCCAACTCCAGTGTAATCTAGAAGCTATGTAACTGTATTGGTCAGTTTACCTGACAATCTGATGCTTACATGTTTATGCTGTCAGTTTTATTAATCGTTTAGAAGCTCTGTACCTATGGCAACTAGTTGCTCTTGTGATTATTGCTGATGCGTATCTATAATACACATGTAATGTATTAAATGTTTGGCATCATCTAGTGTAACCTTCCTGTTTATCACACTTACTTTCAGTGCCATGATTTATTTGTCATGTTTTTCCACCACGCCCTGGTGTTATGCCTGGGCATTACTGTAAGGTATGTATACTATTCCTATTATACTTGCCTTTCAGTCCTCCCAATATTAGGTGGCACTATGGCTACTCCAAGCTCAGTTTCCAGGTCCAGTTTTCTGGATGGCACTGTGGGTAAGATTTCTTTAAATTTTACATTTAGTTTTAACTTCTCTGGGCCTACTGCAGATGTTTTAAATTTATTTAAAGTTTAACTTCTATTTTCTGCCTTCCTGCCATCATGCCATTCCCCCACCCACCCTCCTGCTGTGTCCTCTTTGGTCTCTGGCCTGCCTGTCTTCGCTGCCATGGTGGCTTCCCACCGCTGCCACAGCCCGTGGGTCTCCTGGCCCCTGGTTCTGCAGCATACTCTTTGGTCCCCAGTCTGCCTGTCCTTGCTGCTATCAGGCTCCACCGACTGCCCTGTGTCTGCTGCATGATCCACACTGGTTTCCCAGCACTGGCCTGTTAGGGGGTGGGGGGGCGGGGAGGGGGGAGAAGAGGTGACCGTGAACGAAGGGGGAGGGGAGGATTAAGGGGGTTTTCTAGCACAATAATCACATTAAAAAAGTTTCCCAGCTTAAGGCATTCAGGCAGGCTGATGGAAGTGCAAAGGAGATGAGGGTGGGAGAGAGAGGATACAAAGGGTGAGAGGTAATGTGAAGGAAGTGATAGGAGAGGAGGCAGATGTGGGGCAAAACCCCAATCCCCTTCATGGGTATCACGCCATATCGAGCAAAGGTGGGTAAATGGAGTTGAGGTGCAGGTCAGCCATGATCTACTTGAATAGCAGAACAGACTTGAGGGGCTGAATGGCCTACTCATGTTCCTAATGTTCCCGTGTTGTTTCCACTGCCTGCCTGCTCCCTATCTAGATCTCTCCCCGCACCCAGGACCCAAACGCTGGCCTGTGGCTCTGGCCAAATACCTCAAAATTGCAGGCTTTGGGATGGTAGGAATCAGGGCCACATGTGAATTTCAGGCTGCAGGTGGCTGGTGGTCTTAATTTTTTATAAAGTAATCATAAAATCAGGCTAAAGGTCATCTGATTACCGAAAGGATCAAGGTACAAAATACCTATCTCTCCCAATTCCATCATAGAGCAGTTGTTTTTATTCGGAGCCATCAATGATATCTAAAATTAAACAAATTCAATCTAAACTGTTTCCATTATCCAGCATTAATATGTTGTCCATTAACTATCATATAACACTAATCTTGTTCTTATTGATTTTGAAAACATTATGCAAGTCATGGGCACTTTGGAACAGAAATTCCTCTGTGCCCTGTTCTTAATGAATTGGTTAATGGTTATGGCTGAGATTCCTCTGTGCACTATTTTAATGAAGCCATTAACCTGTTTATAATGGGCCGAAAATTGATCCCGGGACGCGAGAGTACGCACTGCATACTCTCGCGTATTCCCACTCCAATTGCCGGTTTTCTGCATGCCCTGCGCATGCGCTGAAAACCGGCAATTGCTCTTCCGAAAAGGGGGCGGGGCCTGGGTGCATCGCGTGCGCGCTACAGGCTGCGCGCACGCTGTGCACTTCATGCTTTGGACGCGCAGGTAAGGAGGGAAGATTTTGGAAATGTAAAAAGGAGGAGTAAGACCCGCTTTTAAGAAGGTAAGTAGTGAATTAAGTATTTTTTTGAATTTTTTTTTACAGGTATATCTTTTTTATAGACTTTAAAGACAGGTAAGTTTATTTTTATAACTTTTTAAAAGATTTTAAATTTTTTCAAAAATTTAATTTTTTATTTAAAATGGTTAATTTAATTAACTATACTTATTTTATTAATGTGATGGTTTTTTTTTTAATTTAATTGAGGTTTAGCTGTTATTTTGGGGGGGTGTAAGATTCATAAGTCTCACAGCCATGCTGTGAGACTTATGAATGGAAGATGGTGTGCTGCCATTGGCTCTAACTGAGTCACGTGATCCCACAGCTCGCACGAATTCACTACGCCGCTGGGATACGCAAGCCCAGCACAGCTGATGTCTGGAACATCAAGTTCGTGCGAGCTGGATCAGAAAAAGCATAAGCGAGGTGAGACATCGCGGGGAAGGCTTACCCCCGCGGGAACAGAGCGAGATCAATTTCTGGGCCAATAACTTCTCTATAATGCTGAACAGAGAAATATCAGCTCATAGGGGTAACCCATTTGTTAGAGTGTGAAGGAATTTCTACTCCTTTATGTGGTCCAAAACAATAATTACTGCTTTTGTTGTTTCTCATCTGGAATTTTCATGATTTAAAATGGAATAAAACTATTCTGGCTGCCTTGAAACCAGCTTTGTAACAGACCTGCCATCATAAAGCACAACTACCTCATCTATCACTGAAAACTGCATTTTAGACTTTATTGGCTGCCTCCTGTTACTGGCTTAGAGTGCCACTTTGCTATGCTAGTTTGCAAGCTTAGAAATATATCCAGCCTGCATAACTGCCATGCTTACCAAGGCCTCACTGTTGCATGAACGTAACATAAAATTAGCAGCTGATTGATCCCATGGCACTATTTCAAAGGAGAGCAGCGGAGTTCTCCCCAGTGTCCTGGCCAATATTTATCCCTCAATCAACATCACTAAAACATTAATTATCACATTACTGTTTGTGGGACTTTGCTGTGCGCAAATTGGCTGCCGCATTTCCTACATTACAACAGTAACTCCACTTCAAATAAAAAAGTGCTTAATTGGCTGTAAAGCGCTTTGAGACGTCCTGAGATCGTGAAAGGTGCTACATAAATGCAAGTCTTTATTTCTTTTTTATTTCTTGTCATTTATTAGAGTGCTTGCCATTTTAAACTTAGAATGGAACGTTTCATTTTTGTTTGCTGAAACCCAAATATGGCACGACAGTTATTACAGAGTCCAGCAGGTATGAGGATGGGGCATCTGATTCCTGGGCAGTCTAGTGGGAGTTTTACACTTACTCTAACCTTCTAATGATGGATATAGATTGGTTCTCTCCTTCGGTTTTCACAGACCAGTCAACCTGTGTAGGAAAAGAAGGATGGGGTGGTAAAAGAGTGCTCTGTGTCCAATGTCTGGTAGTTTCATTGTAGATTATGTGCCCATTTTTGGTGCCCTAGTGGTGAGTGTGTGTCTGCACTCTGCTTGTTGGGGGTGGAGGCAAGGAACGTGTAAATCCAGATTAATTATTGCATTCAATTTTACAATTACCCCAATTTTAAGGCATTAAAGCTGAAAACCTCCCCACAAAAAACTCCCTCTAATCTTCCCATATAAAAGTCAATCATTTTCCCTTTCCTACTACATAGCTCCCTGCTGTAATATTACGACCATCTCCAGTTTCAAACTATATCTATTTTTACTTTTACTTTGTACAATTTCTTTTTTACATAACTCTTTTCTCTTTCAATTGATTCACAATGATTCTTTATATACTTTTTATTGATAATTGCCTTTTACCTAGTATCCCTAGGGATTAAAAATTGCTCTATTTAACGTAATCTGTTTACCGGATTAAACACAGGCTGGTGCTACACCGCACACTGCCTTCAAAAGAACCAGAGTTTTCTCAGGTTAAACCGACAGAGATATTTACTCACAATTAAGTAGAATATGAAGCACAAAAGAACTCAGAAAATACTGTTGAGTACAATATCAAACATTAATATAATCAGTCAAGCCTATAATACATTAGTTACCTTTTCAATAACTCTTCTTGGAGAAAACTAGTCGTTGTCTTTTCCGTTCTTGTTATTGCAAGATTTATTTTTTTAGACAACCATCGGTATTTGTGTCAATTGAAATTGAAACATGCTGTACATAATCTAAACCACATGTGATGGAGTCTTCCATCTGACTAAACTCCAGAACTCAGAATGAACTGCTGAGTTGAAAAACCATCAGTTTTTAACCTGCTATTTCTTTTGACATCAAGATTTCAGGTGACTCGCGCTATCATTTTCGCAAAGGGTGATGCTTGTAGATGAACTGATGGTCAAGCAGATGTTGCTCCCCACTTAGATTCAATTAAACACAATAGACAGAACACACTATATATACAGGATAGCAATACACTTCTGTCATGCATGATTCCAGTCAAACAGATTTGTTAGCTATTCCACAATGAATGAGGAACCAGCCAATAAAAATATAGGAAATAAGAATTTAAGAAAAAGTCATGGATGAGAAAAGACCATTTGATACATTAAAGCTTGTGCTTCCAACACTTCAATTCAAGCCATCCACCTGCATTTTGAACTCCCCTCATGACTTTAATTCCAAGTTTACTTGACAGATTGCTCCAAACATTATCATCCTTTGAGTAAACTTACCTTTCACCAACTAAATTTATTTCTTCTTGTCTCATTAGCCTGACCTACCTTGAAGTGATATTCTGGGATCACAATTTATACCATTTAATATTAATCCTTAATATTCTCTCTATACTTTAGAGGCTAATCTTCTCCTTAGCAGCACAACAATACATTGTGCATTGCATGTTATAATCCTCCAGTCCTTGTATTATCCACCTTACTCTGAGCAATGGCACAACATACCAGAAAAATAGTGGCCCCAAAATTCCTGCCTTTTTAAAGCAGCTCATTTCCAGCAGAGGCAGAAATTTGGACCAAATCTTGGATCTTCTGGGTTTGTGTCCCGTTTACAGTATGATCTAAAATTCACTGAAGGTGCGGGGGGTGGGGGGAGGGGACAAAATAGATTCCCAAACTCAATGTGGCAGAAATATGGAAATACTGGGATAATGACACTGTGATGTCATGCTTCCAGAATCCCATAATTTCTGCCCTCATAAAGTAAGTCTGTATAAAGCAGGTACACTTAGGCTTGAACCAACTGCTGACCAATGTCTTGTTTGCCAGGGCAGGCCAATTCATCTATTTTAACATGGGAATAAGGCAACAAAGTAGGCGGGTACTGCAGTTTAAGAGTTGCAGGATTTCCATGAGTTCAGTGGGACATTGATGGAACCCATATGAGAATGCACCAATCTATGTGAATTGCAGGAATTTCCATGTCATTCCGTGTACAGCCTATTTGTGGCAACCTGCACCGAATCCTCCATGTGAACCCTCTGTATGCTGACAGCTCGCATAATTTGTACATCCCGCCCAGCAACCAGTACATTGATGTCCGTGTGCCTTCTGTAGGTGCACAAGTCCTTTCCATGAACCTGTTTTTTTTCTCAGTGACAATAGTGGAGACATCTTTACATAAGCCAGGGTGAGGGACCATCCATATACAATGCTGGCCTCAGATACACAGCATGTAATCAGTTACTGATCATAGAGACCATCTTTTGTAATAACTATACAAGTAGAATATCACACAATCTGTAATTTTAATGGATTTGTGGATTTTAATGGATTACCCTGGCCAATATTTACGCCTCAACCAACATCACTTAAACAGATTATCTGGTCATTATCTCATTGCTGTTTGTGAGATCTTGCTGTGCGCAAATTGACTGCCACGTTTCCTACATTACAACAGTGACTATACTTTAAATGTACTTCATTGTCTGTAAAGCGCTTTGTGACACCCTGAGGTCATGAAAGGTGCTATATAAATGCAAGTTTGTTCGTTCGTTTGTTCAGCATTCATGTGTACCAGCAATATTCCAGCTACCAGGGCAAGTGTCAGGATGGCTCTTGGAGGATGAAAGGGATACTGTCTGCTTGTGTTGCTGAGGGCACCCTAATGGAGAACCAACAATGAGGCAGAACAGAGGTATAATGCAGCACATACTACCACCAGCATTAAAATAAAGCAACCATTGGAATGCTAAAAGTTTAGTTCAGGTGCCTTGATTGATCAGGTGCAGCAGTGCGCCCCCAGGAATGTGTCAAGAGGGGATGGGGAAACACACAACTCCTTCAGAGAAAGGACTACCCAGATATCCGTCAGCCCAAAAATACCAACATTGTACTTCCCCCTTGTGCCCGCACCTCTTCTTCCCAGTCCTGTTCTGGTGCTCCGTCTAGGTGCATGAGAGGTAGACATCTGTACTGTCCTAGTATGAGCCTTTTGGAAATGAGGTAGCCCCTTCTCTGCCAGGGTCACAGAATCCTAGGATGGACCCATGGCAGACTGCATCTCTGGAATGGGCCGATAACGAGAGGGCACAGATTTAAGGTGATTAGCAAAAGAACCAGAGGCGACATGAGGAAAAACTTCCTTACACAATGAGTGGTTTGGATTTGGAATGCACTGCCTGATAGGGTGGTGGATACCGATTCAATAGTAGCCTTCAAAAGATAATTGGATAAATACTTGAAGGAGAAAAAATTGCAGGGATATGGGGTAAGAGCAGGGGAGTGAGACTAACTGGATTGCTCTTCGAAAGAGCCGGTGCAGACTCGATGAGCCGAATGGCTTCCTTCTGTGCTGTACTAGTCTATGATTCTATGAATGGACTCCGGGGCAGCCTGGGTCTGCCTCTATTGTGACACATGTGAAGGCATCTGTAGGGACTGGAAGGAGTGCAGACATGTGCTGCCAGCCTGAGGGAGAGCCATAGTTGATACTACAGAGGGTGGCTTTGGACTCCACAGTCACCTAGCCAATTGCCACACATCTTGGGAGATGCTGCGTAGCCTATGACGTTCAGCCAGCAGGACCCCTGAGTTGTGAGTCTGCAGGCTCCTGCGTGGAAGGTTGATGTTGCCTGAGCCGCTGGTCGGTGCTGACCGGCTCCATTTCCACTTCTGACTCCTCTGGCTGCCCTGTGCTCAGGTTGTGCTGAGTCCCCACCACACTGTCTCCTTTCGGGTGACTCTCTGGTTGGTTGAGAGCGATAGGACAAATAATGTAGTGGGTGATGAGATGCTGAGGTGTGCCAGGGAAGAGGGCCCTGTTAATTTTTCTTCCTGATCTTCCTGCCCCTGTGCTGCCTCCTCTGTTCTGAAATATGTAAGGAAGGAACAAGACAAGAGGTTAAAGAAGGTCTTGGGGTATGCTTGCAAGAAGGCTGACTGTGCTTCCGCCACAGAGCAGAGAAAAGCACATTGTAACCACAAACCAACAGTGGGCACCGGGCCACCCTCTTATCCATCGCCCACAGCCTGGGCAGAGCACCTCCCCCAGAACAGCTTCCCCCGTGCGGTCAGCAAGCAAATGTCAAGTGGGCCCTCCCTACCGACCCGCCTCTCCCTGGCATGAAGGCCATTTTCCTCCTGCAGAAAGAATACAGACAGCGTGAAATGCATGTGGGCGATACCGCAATCTATTCAGCGCATGAGAACATAAGAACATAAGAAATAGGAGCAGGAGTAGGCCATTCGGCCCCTCGAGCCTGCTCCGCCATTCAATAAGATCATGACTGATCTTCTACTTCAACTCCACTTTCCTGCACTATCCTGCACTACAAATCGAATAACTAGGGCTGTAGAGAGGGCTTTAAACTAAATAGTGGGGGGGAGGATCCAGGTGAGCGGGAATTTAAAAAGGAAATGAGAAAGCAATAGAGCAGGATAGAGATGGGGGAAATAATAACCAGAGTGTGACAGGAAGGGACAGAATGTTTAAAAATAAGAGTGCAACAGAAAATGGGGCCAAAACAAGGAGAAATGGTAAAAAGACAAAGTTAAAAGCTCTATATCTGAATGCACGCAGCATTCGTAACAAGATAGATGAGTTGACGGCACAAATAGATACAAATGGGCATGATCTGTTCGCCATTACAGAGTTTTGGTTGCAAGGTGACCAGGGCTGGGAACGGAATATTCCAGGGTATTTGACAATTTGGAAGGATAGACAGAAAGGAAAGGGAGGTGGGGTGGCTTTGTTGGTAAAGGATGGGATCAGTGCAGTGGTGAGAAGTGATATTGGCTCAGAAGATCAAGATGTAGAATCGGTTTGGGTGGAGATAAAAAATAATAAGGGGAAAAAGTCTCTGGTGGGCGTAGTCTACAGGCCCCCGAACAGTAGCAATACTGTTGTACAGAGTATAAATCAACAAATAATGATAGCCTGTAAAAAAGGTACGGTAATAATCATGGGTGATTTTAATCTCCATATTGATTGGACAAATCAAATTGGCCATGGTAGCCTTGAGGAGGAGTTCATAGAGTGCATCCGGGATGGTTTCCTAGAACAGTATGTAATGGAACCAACCAGGGAGCAGGCTATCTTGGATCTGGTACTATGTAATGAGACAGAATTAATAAATGATCTCATAGTAAAGGATCCTCTAGGAAAGAGTGATCATAGCATGGTTGAATTTCAAATTCAGTTGGAGGGTGAGAAAGTTGTATCTCAAACCAGTGTCCTGATCTTAAACAAAGGCAATTACAATGGCATGAGGGCAGAACTGGCTAAAGTGGACTGGAAAAATAAATTAAAGGGTAAGACAGTTGAAATGCAGTGATGGACATTTAAGGAGATATTTCATAACGCTCAACAAAAATATATTCCAGTGAGAAAGAAAGATTTTAAGAGAAGGGAGCACCATGCGTGGCTAACTAAGGAAGTAAAGGATGGTATCAAATTGAAAATGAAGACATACAATGTTACCAAGATTGGTGGGAGACCAGAGGATTGGGAAATTTTTAAAAACCAGCAAAGGATGACTAAAAAAATAATAGAGAGAAGATGAATTATGAGAGTAAACTGGCAAGAAATATTAAAACAGATAGTAAGAGCTTCTACAGGTATATAAAAAGGAAAAGAGTAGCTAAAGTAAACATTGGTCCCTTAGAGGATGAGACTGGGGAATTAAGAATGGGGAAATGGCAGAGACACTGAACAAATATTTTGTATCTGTCTTCACGGTAGAAGACACTAACAACATCCCAATAATGGATAATCAAGGGGCCACAGGGAGGGGGGAACTAAAGACAATCACTATCACTAAGGAATAGTACTTGGTAAAATAATGGGACTAAAGGACGACAAGTCCCCTGGACCAGATGGGCTGCATCCCAGGGTCTTAAAAGAAGTGGCTGCAGAGATAGTGGATGCATTGGTTGCAATATACCAAAATTCCCTGGACTCTGGAGAGGTCCCAGCTGATTGGAAAACCGCAAATGTAACACCTCTATTTAAGAAAGGAGGGAGACAGAAAGCAGGAAACTATAGACCAGTTGGCCTAACATCTGTCGTGCGAAAATGTTGGAGTCCTTCATTAAAGAAGCAGTAGCAGGGCATTTGGAAAATCATAATGCAGTCAAGCAGAGTCAGCATGGTTTTTTGAAAGGGAAATCATGTTTAACAAATTTGCTGGAGTTCTTTGAGGATGTAACGAGCAGGGTGGACAAAGGTGAGCCAGTGGATGTAGTGTATTTGGATTTCCAGAAGGCATTCGATAAGGTGCCACATAAAAGGTTACTGCATAAGATAAGAGCTCACGGAATTGGGGGTAATATATTAGCATGGATAGAGAATTGGCTAACTAACAGAAAGCAGAGAGTCGGGATAAATGGGTCATTTTCCGGTTGGCAAATGGTAACTAGGGGAGTGCCACAGGGATCGGTGCTGGGGCCTCAACTATTTACAATCTACATTAATGACTTGGATGAGGGGACCGAGTGTAATGTAGCCAAGTTTGCAGATGATACAAAGATGGGTGGGAAAGCAAGTTGTGCAGAGGACTCAAAGAATCTGCAAAGGGATATAGACAGACTAAGTGAGTGGGCAAACATTTGGCAGATGGAGTATAATGTGGGAAAGTGCGAGGTTATCCACTTTGGCAGGAAAAATAAAAAAGCAAACTACTATTTAAATGGAGAGAGATTACAAAATGCTACAGTTCAGAAGGACCTGGGGGTCCTTGTGCATGAAACACAAAAGGTTAACATGCAGGTACAGCAAGTAATCAAAAAGGCAAATGGAATGTTGGCCTTTATTTCAAGGGGGTTGGAATATAAAAGCAGAGAGGTCCTGCTACAACTGTACAGGGTATTGGTGAGACCACACCTTGAGTACTGCGTACAATTTTGGTCTCCTTATTTAAGGAAAGATATACTTGCATTGGAGGCAGTTCAGAGACAATTCACTAGGTTAATTCCAGAGATGAGGGGGTTGACTTATGAGGAAAGGTTGAGCAGGCTGGGCCTATACTCATTGGAATGTAGAAGAATGAGAGGTGATCTTATTGAAACATATAAGATACTGAGGGGGCTCGACAAGGTAGATGCAGAGAGGATGTTTCCCCTCGTAGGGGAATCTAGAACTCGGGGGCACAGTTTCAGAATAAAGGGTTGCCCTTTTAGAACTGAGATGAAGAGGAATTTCTTCTCTTAGAGGGTCATAAATCTGTGGAATTCTCTGCCCCAGAGAGCTGTGGAGGTTGAGTCATTAAATACATTTAAGGTGGAGATAGACAAATTTTTGCAAGATAATGGAGTGAAGGGTTAAGGGGAGTGGGCTGGGAAGTGGCTTTGAGCCCAAGATCAGCCATGATCTTATTGAATGGTGGAGCAGGCTCGAGGGGCCAAGTGGCCTATTCCTGCTCCTATTTCTTATGTTCTTATGTCCCCATATCCCTTGATTCCCTTAATATTCAAAAATCTATCGATCTCTGTCTTGAATATACTCAGCGACTGAGCCGCCACAGCTCTCTGGGGTAGAGAATTCCAAAGATTCACCACCCTCTGAGTGAAGAAATTTCCCATCTCAGTCCGAAATGGCTGACCCCTTATGCTGAGACTGTGACCCCTGGTTCTAGACTCCCCAGCCAGGGCAAACATCCTCCCTGCATCTACCCTGTCAAGTCCTGTAAGAATTTTGTATGTTTCAATGAGATCACCTCACATTCTTCTAAACTCCAGAGAATATAGGCCAAGTCTACTCAATCTCTCCTCATAGGACAAACGCCCCATCCCAGGAATCAGGTTAGCATTAAAAGAGAAAGGAATGCTGGGAGCTTGAAGGAGGCAAAGACATGGGATGAGAGCGACCGAATGGTAAGGCTACATGAGAGACTGTGAGGGAAGGTAGGTACTCAGGTTAAAAGTGGGACTGGGAAATGGCCTTAGACCGCTGGTGTGGGGCAGTTGAACTATACCGTGAAGGTGAAGAGTGACATTGTGGATCAGAGGATATGGCAGAGCACTTGGGGCACACGCCCGACTCATCTCTTACCTTGGCTGCCCTTGTCAGATTATTAAGCTTCTTTCCCCATTGCAAAAGTTTCCTGGGAGCGGCAAAAGGAGTATTAACAGCCACCTCCTTTCACATGGTGAGCTGCCACCCAGCCCAAGTATGGTAAGCCTCTTCTGCCTGATTTCTAAAATCTCTACATCACTTTCTGGACGATTAGCTGCTCTGCTCTCTGATCCAGGTGGTCCTGGTGTTACTGATGCTGCCGTTGCCTCTGCCTCTGCTGCTGCTGACATTTGAATTTTTTTTTGCCACAAGAGTGCCTTTTAAGGAATTGCACAATATCAAATACTGCAGTTCTGCTTAGTCTTTGTATTCCCTTCTGGCCCCCGCCACCCCCCCCCCCCCCCCCCCATGGGTTTTCCAGGCCCCCTCACATGAACATCCAGCAGCGCTCGCATCCTTGTCCTGCCCAGCTATATTCAGATTAGCTGGCCCTGGGAGTTCCGGCTGGGTGTGTTGATATGGGGCTAGGTTAGCCTGCCTTTGCATTTAAATTGGCCTATTTCAAAATAGGAACCATGGTGGCATCTCAGAAATATCCTCTGTTCTGCACGGAACATTTCCTTTACTCCCCGATGCTGCACATCCTTCATTTCCTTGACTTCTTTTTGAGAAGGTCAGTGTGCCCAGAGGTGTCCTGCTTCTGTTGCTGTTTAGTGGGAAAGAAGATGAAAGTGCTCACCTTACTGACTGATAGGTTAGGTTAATGTTTCAGCTCTATGACCCGCTTTTGACGCAGGGTCATAGACCTGAAGCATTAACCTAACCTTTTTTCTGTCTCCACAGATGCTGCCTAACCATGCTTAGTGTTTCCAGCTTTTTCTGTTGTATTTCTGCTCTATTTAGTTTACCCCCAAATGTTGTGTGAAGTGAATTTGTTGATGTTCTCTCCCCTCCTTTCAGGTTGGCTCTGTCTGTCCAAGCTTATCGTCTCCCCTCCTAATATCTGATTCTTTGGCTGAAAGAGCACAGATGGTCCATTTTTAAGGAGTGTACATATATAGAAAGTGGAATTTGCACAATGTTACAAATGTGTTTCTGAGCTTATTTCATTCACCATCTACATCGCGCCTTTAACATAGTAAAACGTCCTATAAGCTGCACAGGAGCGTAATCAAACAAAAGTTGACACTGAGCCAAAGAAGGCGACATTAAGACAGGTGACCAAAAGCTTGGTCAAAGAGGTAGGTTTTAAGGAGCGTCTTAAAGGAGGAGAGAGAGAGACGGAGAGGCGAAGATACTGATGTTGTATGGTTTGTCTGGTAAACTGCAGCAATTTTTGGCTCATAGCAATATTTTGCTTTGACTAGAATAACAGGAGGTAAAAAGTTCGTATAGGAGGACACAAATTCTGTGCTGTGTTTGGCTAATATCGGCTGCCCTCAAAAGTTTGTCACCATCCTCCGCCTGCTTCACGATGACATGCTAGCCATGATCCTGACAAATGGTTCCACCACAGACCCAATTCACGTATGAACCGGGGTCAAGCAAGGTTGTGTTATCGCACCAACGCTCTTCTCGATCTTCCTTGCTGCAATGCTCCATCTCACCCTCAGTAAGCTCCCCGCTGGAGTGGAGCTAATTTACAGAACAAACGGGAAACTGTTCAACATCCATCGCCTCCAGTCCAGATTCAAGGTCATCCCATCCTCTGTCGTCGAATTACAGTACGCAGACAACGCTTGCGTCTGCGCACACTCGGAGGTCGAACTCCAAACCGTCATCAACACCTTCACTGACGCATACGAGAGCATAGGCCTTACACTAAACATCCGTAAGACAAAGGTCGTCTAACAACCTGCCCCCGCCACACAGTATTGCCCCCCAATTATCAAAATCCACGACAAGGCCTTGGACAACGTGGACCACATTCCATACCCCGGGAGCCTACTGTCAACAAGGGCGGATGTCGATGACGAAGTCCAACACCACCTTCAGAGTGCCAGTGCAGCCTTCGGTCGCCTGAGGAAGAGAGTGTTTGAAGACCAGGACCTCAAACCCGGGCCCAAGCTCATGGTCTACAGAGCAGTAGTGATACCCGCCCTCCTGTATGCCTCAGAGTCATGTACCATGTGCAGCAGGCACCTCAAAGTACTGGAGAGGTACCACCAATGCTGCCTCCGTAAGATCCAGCAAATCCATTGGCAGGGTAGGCGCACCAACGTCAGTGTTCTCGCTCAGGCCAACATCCCCAGCATCGAAGCTTTGACCACGCTCGATCAGCTCCGATGGACGGGACACATCGTCCGTATACCCGATACGAGACTCCCCAAACAAGCGCTCTACTCGGAGCTCCGACGCGGCAAGAGAGCCTCAGGTGGGCAGAGGAAACGCTTCAAGGACACCCTCAAAGCCTCCTTGAAAAAGTACAACATCCCCACTGACATCTGGGAATCCCTGGCCCAAGACCGCACAAAGTGGAGGAGAAGCATCCGGGAAGGCGCCGAACACCTCGAGTCTCTTCACCGGGAGCAAGCGGAAGCCAAGCGGAAGGAGCGCACGTCAACCCAAGCACCCCATCCACCCGCCCCTTCAACCACCATCTGCCCCACTTGTGACAGAGACTGTAGGTCCCGCATTGGACTCATCTGTCACCTGCCAACTCATTTTTAATGTGGAAGCAAGTCATCCTCGGTTCCGAGGGACTGCCTAAAAGACAGCACAGAATATTGGGAAAACCTCAATCACTCGGCTTTGTGGTTCTTCTTAAGTTTCCAGTTTTTTTTCTGACAAGTCCTTGGGTGTTTGCAAAGTATTTGAGACCTCATTCACCCTCTGGGTCACTTGCCCCCATGTGTACTTGTGTCGAGCTTTTACAGCGGTGAAGCCAGGTGCATAAAGAGAAGTTATGCTGCAGCTGTACAAAACCCTGGTCAGACCACACCTGGAGTACTGTCAGCAGTTCTGGGCACCACACCTTAGGAAGGATATATTGGCCTTGGAGGAGTGCAGCGTAGGTTTACCAGAATGATACCCGAACTCCAAGGGTTATGTTACGAGGAGAGATTACACAAATTAGGGTTGTATTCCCTAGAATTTAGAAGGTTAAGGGGTGATCTAATCGAAGTTTTCAAGATATTAAGGGGAACAGATAGGGTCGATAGAGAGAAACCATTTCCGCTGGTTGGGGATTCTAGGACTGGGGGCATAGTCTAAAAATTAGAGCCAGACCTTTCAGGAGTGAAATTAGGAAACACTTCTACACACAAAGGGTGGTAGAAGTTTGGAACTCTCTTCCGCAAATGGCAATTGATACTAGATCAATTGTTAATTCTAAATCTGTGATTTATAGCTTTTTGTTAACCAAAGGTATTAAGGGATATGGTCCAAAGGCAGGTTTATGGAGTTAGGTCGCAGAAAAGCCATGATCTCATTGAATGGCGGAACAGGCTCGTGGGGCTGATTGGCCTACTCCTGTTCCTATGTTCTCTGATTTTCAATGACCGCCTCCATGCGTTCTGAGTTTGAATGATCCATAAACCAGGCTTTTCGCTGCATTCTTACAGCCATAGCAGAAAGACCTCTGTCCAGAACAGCTCTGTATGAGTCCACTTCCACTTTATCCCAGTTTTGCCAGCCCGTCATACTGCTTGAAAGGTGTTAAACAGCCAAGAAATGAACAGGTTCATAATGTTGGTTCAGTTTTGGCCACTAACAACAGTGGTTATGTACAGTAGGGGTACGGTAGCATTTTGTTACTGGACTAGTAATGCAGAGGCCTGGACTAATGATCCGGAAACATGAGTTCAAATCCCACCACGGCAGCTGGGGAATTTAAATTCAGTTAAATGAATCTGGAATAGAAACATAGAAACATAGAATCTAGGAGCAGGAGTAGGCCATTCGGCCCTTCGAGCCTGCTCCGCCATTCAATACGATCATGGCTGATCATCCAAATCCAGTACCCTGTCGCTGCTTTAATCCCCACAGTACACATATCCCACCCTACCCCCGTAACCCCACGTATTTAATTCCCCGTAACATATCCCATCCTATCCCCATAACCCCACATATTTAATTCCCCCTAACACTAAGGGTCAATTTATCATAGCCAAATCAACCTAACCCACACATTTTTGGACTGTGGGAGGAAACCGGAGCACCCGGAGGAAACCCACGCAGACACGGGGAGAATGTGCAAACTCCACACAGACAGTCACCCGAGGTCAGATTCGAACCCGGGTCTCTGGCGCTGTGAGGCACCAGTGCTAACCACTATGCCACCGTGAATAAAAGGCTAGTATCAGTAATAGTAACCATGAAACTATCGGATTGTTGTCAAAACCCACCTGGTTCACTAATGTCCTTTAGGGAAGGAAATCTGCTGTCCTACCTGGTCTGGCCTACAGCAATGTGATTGACTCTTAACTGCCCTATGCCACTCAGTTGTATTCAAGAAGGCGTCTCACTACCAATTTCTCGTGGGCAATTAGGGATGGGCAATAAATGCTGGCCTTGCCAGCGACGCCCACATCCCGTGAATGCATAAAAAAAGTAACTAACAGCTCAGTGAAGAGCATGGGTTACTATTACATGCAAATAATCTTTTTATCAAGCATTATATACACCATTAAAGGCGCTAGAACTGCAAGCAGAGAAATGGCCCCCTGATCTAAAAATGCTGACATATTGCAGGCGAAAATTTGCTGGGCTGTGGGGAAAGAGCAGGGGAGCGGGACTAATTGGATAGCTCTTTCAAAGAGCCGGCACGATGGGCTGAATGGCCTCCTTCTGTGCTGTGTGATTCTATGATATAAACACAACCAGGGAGCACAAACTCACCAATAAACTATACTGTTAGGGAATACAAATGGCCGTGCCTTCAGCTGCCTAGGCTCCAAGCTCTGGAATTCCCTCTCTAAATCTCTCCGTCTCTCTCTCTTCTACTTTAAGACGCTCCTTAAAACCTACCTCTTTGACCAAGCTTTTGGTTACGTGTCCTAATATCCCTGTATGTGGCTCAGCGTCAGATATTGTTTGATAACGCTCCTGTGAAGCACCTTGGGATGTTTTACTATGTTAAAGGTGCTATAGAAATGCAAGTTGTTGTTGGTGTTATACCAAGATGGAAGAATTAGCCACTGGTAATCCCGAAACAGATTATTGCACCAATGCCACTAAGAAAAATAAACTGGCTTTGTGCTCAACTGTTGGATTGGAGTGATCTGATGCTTTTTTCACAGCCCCATCAGGCTCCAGGGATTTGAAAAACTCTAACTGTGCTGAGGCTGCAGTCATGGACAGCAACTGTTTACTTGCCATCCATTGTAACGACAGGATATGAAAAATGTCCACAAGTAGATTCTCGTAGATGTGGTGAGACTTGAAATTGGCAGTGTGTGCACTGAGAAATATTTATCCATTATGTGATATGCATTGAGCAACTTTGGGGCTCTTGGTGTGGACCAAAAATGGGCCAACCTGAACTACTGTTGGTACAGAGTTCAGTATAATGATTATCCCTATGTAGTTAGGATTTGTACTGCATGGGTCAAGTATAAAGAGCAGACAAATATTTACTTCAATCATAATCAGCGCTTGCAGATATTGCTGTCATATATTGCATTCCATGGACAACTTGCCAGAAAATAAATGTATCAGCAAATAAGCCCTCTAATGACATTCCAAGGAAAGCCCTACAAAGCATGGTATTCTTGGCTTAACTTCTCCTCTGCACAGGTCTATTCAGGCTGCCGGCTGATTAGTCATCGAGTCATAGGGCTGGATTTTGATACTGGGGCGGGTTGGGGTCGTGTCATCCGCTTTTCGTGTTATCCACCCGACTGCAATTGGATGTGGGAGATTGATGCAATTTTCACCTAATTGGGCAATTGAGTTCCAGCATGTGGGAACCCATGAACCAATTAGTGGTTTCAGTCTGAAAGTCGCCTCTGATGATGTCATCATTACTGCTACATTGAAGGTCTTCAGAGATTGCCTGGCCTTTGCTGTGAGAGGACCTGGATGCAAAATGAGCACCAGCAGCCCAGAGAGAGAGAGAGAGAGAGAACAAGGGTTAAAATCACAAAGGCCTTTCAAAATGGCATTATAGAGCCAATTTAGTGCTTGTTAAGGGCCTTAACAGCCTATCCCGTCTCTTAAAGGAGGGACGCAGTCGGGACCAGCAGACACGATTTCATGAAAATTGCGTGGAGGCGGGATGGAGGCGGACTTGTGCCCGCCCGCCAGTTTTCGCAATTTTAACCCCCCACACTCCTCCAAACCCGCCTCCACGGGTCAATGAAAATCCAGCCCATAGAGTTATACAGCACAGAAAGAGGCCCTTCAGCCCATCGTGTCCGCGCCGGCCATCAAGCCCTGTTTATTCTAATCCCATTTTCCAGCACTTGGTCCGTAGCCTTGTATGCTATGGCGTATTGTGCATCATGCAGTTCTGAATGAATGAGCTCATTAATTTTTGCAATCATGTGTTTTGTATTCATGCATACTTTCCGTAAGCATCCAAATTGCTATAAAGTAGTAATTCTCACAACAACTTGCATTTACATAGCACCTTTAATGTAATAAAACATCCAAAGGCGCTTCACAGGAACGTTATCAAACAAAATTTTACACCGAGCCATATGAGATATTAGGAGGGGTGTGGCCACAGAGGTGGATTTTAAGGAGCGTCTTAAAGGAGGAGAGAAAGGCAGAGAGGCAGAAAGGTTTAGGGAGGGAATTCCAGAGCTTAGGACCTAGGCAAATGAAGGCACAGCTGCCAATGGTGGAACGATTAAAATCGGGATGTGCAAGAGGCCAGAAGTGGAGAAGCGCAGAGACCTTGGAGGGTCGTAGGGCTGGAGGAAGTTACAAAGATAGGGAGGGGAGAGGCCATGGAGGGATTTGAAAACAAGGATGAGAATTTTAAAATCGAGGCGTTGCCAATGTAGGTCAGTGAGCACAGGAGTGATGGGTGAATGGGACTTGGTGCAAGTTATGATACAGGCAGCAGAATTTTGGATGAGCTCAAGTTTATGGAGGGTGCAAGGTGGGAGGCTGGACTAGAGAGCGTTGGAATAGTCGAGTCTAGAGGTAACAAAGGCATGGATGAGGGTTTCAGCAGCGGATGTGCTGAGGCAGAGGCGGAGACTGGTGATGTTATGTAGGTGGAAGTATTGGAGATGGAGCGGATATAAGGTTCCTTCTATTCCTGTGTAGAATTGTGCAATGGAGGGGCAGTATAAACAAGGTATATAAGGTCTTCTATTATAAATCAGTCCAGATCCACATCTGTACATTATCCAGAAATATGGTGAGGTTAGAATGTTGCAAATTAGTTCTCTTTTGTTGTATATGACATTAAATTTCCACAGAGTATAATTTTTGGAGTGACTGCTTGATATTAAACATATGGCACAGACTGCTAAGGAAATTCATTACTCAAAGAATTCAGTGCAAAGAGGATATGTTCAAAGATGCAAACCGCTGTGAAACATTATGCAATACATTTACACCAACGATATGTTGATTGTTTTGATTGTTGTTGAGCCACACCACATAGCCAGTTTGACAGTCTGTAATTTATTTACAATAATTAAATGACTGCACAGCTTCCTAGCATGTAGCTTATGCATCATGGAAAATTGCAAAATAATGTCAAATTTTTGATTATACAGAAAATGTAATTGCGGCAAAATTGCTGGTTGGAAGTGGGAAATCGCCTGTGGAGATTTAGGCACACAGTTCTGCTTTTTGTCAGCTGTAAATATCATAATAGCAATGTACAGCTCTAAGTTAGTGACTGAATACCAATTACAAAGTATGTAGTAAACCAAGGTCACTGATAGTCTGAGAGTTGAGATCGTAAGAAGTTAGGGGGAAGGTTTAAGCTGTAGTATGGTTTTTAATTCAGTTCATATCACCTTACCAGATCAGGTGTGGTCTGTAAACTCGCTTGCTCAGTTCACTGTCAGCAACACAAATTAAGCCCCTGAAGTCTTTGGGGCTATTTGTGGCAAGGTGTCTTAAGAATATAAGAACATAAGAAATAGGAGCAGGAATAGGCCACTTGGCCCCTCGAGCCTGCTCCGCCATTCAATAAGATCATGGCTGATCTTGGGCTCAAAGCCACTTCCCTGCCCGCTCCCCATAACTCTTCACTCCTTTATCTTGCAAAAATCTGTCTATCTCCACCTTAAATGTATTTAATGTCCCAGCCTCCACGGCTCTCTGGGGCAGAGAATTCCACAGATTTACGACCCTCTGAGAGAAGAAATTCCTCCTCATCTCAGTTCTAAAAGGGCGACCCTTTATTCTGTCTCCTCCTCCAGGTGCTGCGCCTGGTCTAAAAGATTGGCAACCTTAATGATGAACATCCCTTGATCATGAGCTAGTTGTGCAATTTGGTTTATCGTGACTTCAAACCATTTCTTAATATCTTCAAACCATGCTCATCTCTGTTTCCCCCTCTTGTCGTCTTCTTTCCCCATATCAGCAGTTCACACATCAGTTGCCATTGGTATCGGATCTTTCTTTGAGTTATTCATCACAGTAGCTCTCTGTCTGTGCAACTGGCCATTCAACAGTACACAGCACCCATGTTTCAGTCTTCCATGTGCTGCTGCATGCAAGGTCTAGGTTTCACACTTACAAAAAGCCTTTGAGCATATTTCATTATTTTGATACATCTTGTTGGGCTAAGCTGTTGGTTGGGTAGCAGCTTTGCATGATATTAATAGCTTGTGTTACTATTACTACTTATCTTTAATGGTATATTTACACCACATGTTTAGCATCAGTGCTAAACATGTGTAGTGTAAATTGGGTGTGAATACCCAAAGTGATTCTGAAGCAAAGCCAAGTGAGGCTCTCTCCACTTCTCTTCAGTATCAGGTAGGGCCTTAATACCAGATTAGGGTTGTATTTATACTATAATTATAGCATCAGTGCAAAATGAAACCGCTTGACTGGTGCTACAGCTGCGATGTCAATGCACCCTAAATCCCTTGACCACAATTACCAGTTACTGTTAAGGTATGTGAAATGATCAACAGTTTTGTTGCCTGCTACAGTTTATACATTACTGTAAGCTATTTACACATCTTGCTTCATTTTCAGCTAGTTCGTAGTGATTTGTATTTTATTCAGTTAAATTGAAATCAAGGATTTTGTTGATTAAGTTGGCTTCAAGTAAGGAAGGTGAATAGATGGAGTCTAAAGTCCGGATTTTCCTCTTCAGCATGAAGGCTGCTGGGAATGTGGTGATGCAGGCCTTCTACCCACTTGACTGCCGAGGTTTCTGGGATCAGCCTATTTTGAATATCCTGGTTGAGCTCTTGGCATTGGCCATGCCCTCTAATTGGGAGCTCACCTATTTGGGCGGTGGGAAATGGTAAGCAAGTCCAGGCACATCACTAAAGTTTTTATTTCAAACCAGCATTGAAAATCTTTCCAATATGCCTGGGAGGCCTACTGCATGACTCAGAGGCAGCAGGGGAAGTGTTGCTGGGCCAATTAAGGCAGAGGAGGGAGGCTCTGTTTGGGGACTGAGCGAAGAAGGCTCTCAAAAGGAAGTGCCAACCTCATGCACAGCAACTCAATGTCACAAAGAGTTTAATGACCTTACCAGGTCAGGCAAGGTAAGAGGAGCTAGCCACACGTTGCAGCAGTGCATTGGACTGAGCATGTCTGCCACTGACAACCACCTTCTCCTTACCATGTTGAAGTGCTCCGCAAGGTCACCATTAATACAGGATTTTTTACATCCCCCAGCCTTCACCTGCAAGTGTTCCTCCACTCACCTGCACACAACCCACTGAAAGTCTCACCTGGTATGTAATTCACACCTGTCATCACCTGTGTTATGATCTGCCTGTTGACACCTCAGTTTGACTGCATCTCATGGCATCTAGAGGGCATTTTCGCTCTTTGTATTTTCTTTAAAGGAGAAGACAGTCCACAACACAATAGAGATTAACTAACGGTTGTGCCCCCACCCCACAACCTTCCCCCATTCAAGGCGCAGAGAACTAAGTGTTGAATTTCCTGGGGAGGCATTTCACCCCTGTATTTAGAAGCCACCTGGATCCTCTTGCAAGTTTTTTTACTTTCACGTCGCTGCCCCTTTAAAAGAAAACATTCACGTGAGGCCCGTTATGTATACTTGACTGAGTGAGCTCCTGCCCGGAGTGAGTTGACTGTTTTCTTCATTTCTGTTCTGCTGCCTAGTTGGTGAACCTACTGTTTTTTTTTAAAAAAGCTGCTAATGTCTGAATGGCCACTAATTGAGGATGTTGGGGACCGGGGAGCACGTGGGTTTTCCTGTCTGTAGTGAGTCAGATTTAGGAGTGTGGTGCAGGATGATGTTCCCATGGGAGGATGTAGGATACAGAGAACAACAGGAAAACAGCAGGAGTTTAAAACTGACTTGCTGTCTTTCAGGATATAATCACTTCCTAGAAGGTCTGTGCTTTGTTGTTACCCTGAGCATGTTTTTGATACCTTTGAAAGGTGTACCATTTTTGACTTCTTTGGGAAAAGAGGAGCCGAAAGAAGCAATAATCCTATATCTTTTCTCAAGCAATTTTTTTTTTTTTACCAGATCAATCAACTTGTTTGAAAGAGTGAGTTGGGTAGTCAATGCAAAGCTGTAATTTCAGTTTTGTTATTCTTTAATCTGATATGTTAATCCGACTTCGACAGAGTTGATTTGGGCTCATGACCCATTCCCTGGAATAACATTTGAAGAGGCTAGCATGTTCCTGTCCACTTTGGAATTATTTTCTCCGCAGTTAGCAGGGGTCAACTGTATTAATGAACGAGCACTGGGAAAAGTTCAGTTGTTTGTGATTATGTGCCATCTGGGTACCCTCACTGCCCCAGGAAGAGGCACTGAAGTCCGCCACCCAGATGAGTTGAGAGCTTCAGAATGTTCAAATCACAGAGGTGCTAAGTGGGTATCTTAATGGTTAGAGTGCCGTGCTGTTCAATCAGTCTTTTCCTACATTACATTCGTGACTATATGTCGAAAAATATTTCATTGGCTGTGAAGCATTTTGGGAAGTCCTGAGGTTGTGAAAGGTGCTATTTGAATACAAGTTCTTTCATTTCTTTCCTTCTTTGCTCACTGTATGATGCTTCTATCCACAGTTGTTTGTGCATACACATCCTCTTGGTGTCTGTCACTGGGACTGAGAACAGCTGTAACAGTGGTTGCAGATGAAAACTTCAGCTTTGAATTTCCGAGGATTTTGATTTCAGGAATCGTGAAAACTAATCACTTTTAAATGATTAAGTTGTGGTGGTGCCCTTACTAATAAATCAGAGGGCAAGAAAATGGCCTTTTGAGTGACACACTTAGCTGGTCTAGGGACAACAGGTCATTATACTGTCCACTTGCGTCTGGCACTAGACCAGATTGTTTCATTCAGAAATGCATTAATACTAAGAATCCAAATTAGCATGTTAAATGGAAGGGCCCTGTTCTTTTGGTTCTGTAACAGACTATAATGTGATCTAATACTTTATCAATTTTTTTCAACTTTATTTTGATTTAGATTTTTATAAACCCCTTTTTAATTCTGTTTCTGTACTCAGTTTTAAAGTAGTGGAAGGAATGTGTCATTGGTCTTCAGAGAGTTGTGCATTTGCTCTCTTGACGGAACAGAATTTGTTCTGTGAGACGAGTGACTGTGCAGTTCCCATTAAAATCATTACTGTGGGAACTGGGGAAATGTCTGTGGCAGACAGGGATCACTTAATACAAGAAGTGATCATTAATACAGAGCACTTCGTGTCTGTTTTAGGTCTGGTGGTATATAGATTCACATAATTCTATTTGTCTCCAAACCTGGACAATTGGCTGCACAAACAGTAATACATGTATTCAATAACCTTAGTTCACAGCTGACAGAGGTTTGTGGTATGGTCTATAACAGGATTGAACTCTTATTGATTTTTCATAAAAGTTTAATAAGATGGTACAGATCAAAAGCTTTGTGAGATCGGCAATAAATTTCTATAGCACTCAACATGTTTTTTTTTTAGATATGTAACAGGAATTAATGCACTACGAACATGTCTGGATTTAATTTTATGTAAAACTGAGATTGGATTAGATTAACTTAATTCTGTCAAAGGAAAACAAAAATGAATTTAATGAGTTATTTAAAATGATCAGGTACAAAGGTAATTACATACACCTGATAGGTCAGGGCATTTATTGGCATTAGTGGCATCCATTTATGAACAGATTGAACCCATTTTGCCCCAGTGAAAGTAGAATAGAATGTAAGCTGCTTATAACAGGCTTGTTTGCACATAGGTCATTTGTCCATATAAATGGCTGTTCAGTATATCTTTTGAAGGTTTCAGAAAGTAAATCTAAACTTTATATGGGTTACTGTAGACTCCCAATGCAGCCAGGACCTAACTACTCAAAGGTGCTCCTGTGTCGGTGAGTGGGGTGAGCAGTGTGTTAACATGTAAGAACATAAGAAATAAGAGCAGGAGTAGGCCATACGGCCCCTCGAGCCTGCTCCACCATTCACTAAGATCATGGCTGATCATTGACCTCAACTCCACTTTCCTGCCCGATCTCCATATCCCTTGATTCCCCTCAAGTCCAAAAATCTATCTATCTCAGCCTTGAATATACTCAAAGACTCAGCATTCACAGCACTCTGGGGCAGAGAATTCCAAAGATTCACAACCCACTGAGTGAAGAAATTCCTCCTCATCTCAATCTTAAATGGCCTACCCCTTATCCTGAGACTATGCCCCCTAGTTCTAGACACTCCAGCCAGGGGAAACAACCTCTCAACAACTACCCTGTCAATTCCCTTCAGAATCTTGTATGTTTCAATGAGATCACCTCTCATTCTTCTAAACTCCAGAGAGTATAGGCCCATTCTACACAATCTCTCATCAGAGGACAGCCCTCTCATCCCAGGAATCAATCTAGTGAACCTTTGTTGCACCACCTCCAAGGCAAGTATATCCTTCCTTAGATAAGGAGACCAAAACTGTGCACAGTACTCCAGGTGTGGTCTAACCAAAGCCCTGTACAATTGTAGCAAGACTTCCTTACTCTTATACTCCAACCCCCTTGTACAGTAGCATCCAGTTATCGTGATCGATTTGGCCAGTTGCTCAAATGGTCAGTTTAACCAGCTGATTCCTATACAGATTCCCATGAGCACTGTTGAGCACTCAGGTGTTTAAATTGCCAGCTACTGCTTTGCAGTGCTCCACTCCAAGTGACAGTTATGAACTAAATGAATGGTACTAAATTAATTTGACTAAAAAAAGAGGAACAGATGAGAGGAGGGGAAATTTAGAAATCTAAAGAGAAAGGTCAAGGTAGTAGAGCAGTGTAGCAATTTGGGTAAAAATAAGAAGAGTGTGACAGGAAGGGACAGGGAGTTTAACAGTAGCAGTGCAGCAGAGAATAAGGTCAAAGCAGGGAATAATGGTAAAAAATTTAAATTAAAGGCTCTTTATCTGAATGCACAAAGCATTCGTAACAAGATAGATAAACTAGTGGCACAAATAGAGATAAATGGGTTTGATCTAATAGCCATTACAGAGACATGGTTGTAAGGTGACCAAGGTTAGGAACTAAATGTTTCAGGGTGCTTGACGTTTTGAAAAGACAGGCAGAATGGAAAAGGAGGGGGAGTAGCCCTGATAATAAAGGATGGCATAAGGACAGTAGAGAGAAAGGATCTCGGCTCCGAAGATCAGGAAGTAGAATCAGTATGGGTGGAGATAAGGAATAACAAGGGGCAGAAAACACTGGTGGGAGTAGTATATAGGCCCCCTAACAGCAGCTATACTGTTGGACAGAATATTAATCAAGAAATAGTAAGAGCTTATAACAAAGGTAATGTAATAATTGTGGGGGACTTTAATCTTCATAGTGACTGGACAAATCAAATTGGCAAAGGTAGTCTGGAGGACGTGTTCATGGAATGCATTTGGGACAGTTTCCTAGAACAATACGTCAGGGAACAGGTTATTTTAGATCTTATATTGTGTAATGAGACAGGGTTAATTAGCAATCTCATAGTAAAGGATCCTCTGGGGCAGAGTGATCATAATATGATAGAATTTCACATTAATTTTGAGAGTGACTTGCCTAGGTCCCAAACTAGAGTCTTAAACTTAAATAAAGCCAATTACATAGGTATGAGGGGCGAGTTGGCTAAGGTAGATTGCAAAAATAGATTAAAAGGTATGGCGGTAGATAAGTAGTGGCTAGCATTTAAAGAAATATTTCATATTTCTCAACAAAAATACATTCCATTGACGAACAAAAACTCCACGGGAAAAGTGATCCATCCATGGCTAACTAAAGAAGTTAAGGATAGCATTAGATTGAAAGAAGATTATATTGTTGTGAAGAATAGTCGTAAGCCTGAGGATTGGGAGAGTTTCAGAAACCAGCAAAGGATGACCAAAAATTTGATAAAAAGGGGAAAAATAGAATATGAGAGAAAACTAGCAAGAAATATAAAAGCAGATTGTAAGAGATTCTACAAGTATGTAAAAAGGAAGAGAGTAGCAAAAGTAAATGTTGGTCCCTTAGAGGCTGAGACAGGAGAAATTATTATGGGGAATAAGGTAATGGCAGAAACATTAAACAAATATTTTGTATCTGTCTTCACAGTAGAAGACTCAAAAAGCATACCAAAAATGGTGGGGAACCAAGGGTCTAATGAGGGTGAGGAACTTAACGTAATTAATATAAGTAGAGAAAAAGTACTAGAGAAACTAATGGGACTAAAAGCCAACAAATCCCATGGACCTGACGGCCTACATCCTAGGGTTCTAAAAGAGGTGGCTGAAGAGATAGTGGATGCATTGGTTTTGATCTTCCAAAATTCCCTAGATTCTAGAACGGTCCCAGCAGATTGGAAGGTTGCAAATGTAACACCGCTATTCAAGAAAGGAGGGAGAGAGAAAACAGGGAACTACAGGCCAGTTAGCCTGACATCAGTCGTCGGGAAAATGCTGGAATCCATTGTTAAGGAAGTGGTATCAGGGCACTTAGAAAATCATAACATGATTAGGCAGAGTCAACATGGTTTTATGAAAGGGAAATCATGTTTGACAAATTTATTAGAGTTTTTTGAGGATGTAACTAGCAGGGTAGATAAAGGGGAACCAGTGGATGTAGTATATTTGGATTTCCAAAAGGCATTCGATAAGGTGCCATATAAAAGGTTATTACACAAGATCAGGGCTCATGGGCTTGGGGGTAATATAGTAGCATGGATAGAGGATTGGTTAACGGACAGAAAACAGAGAGAAGGGATAAACAGATCTTTTTCAGGTTTGCAGGCTGTAACTAGTGGGGTGCCGCAAGGATCAGTGTTGGGGCCTCAGATATTTACAATCTATATTAATGACCTAGATGAAGGGACTGAGTGTAATGTATCCAAGTTTGCTGACGATACAAAGCTAGTTGGGACAGTAAGCTGTGAGGAGAACACTCTGGTAATGTGTTGTCATTAAGTGAAATCTATTTTTCCAACACTGCCCCTTATTGGACAGATTTGTGCACACCTTGAGAAGTTTCTTACTGAGTTCCAGTGAATGTTGAGACATAACTTCCCCCCTCCCCGCTATAGTGATGAGTGTGCATGGAATGGCTTGGACATTAAAGGGATGCTTCACGGTGCTGGTGTGGGATGGTGTCAACCTGGCGCATCATGTGGCAGCCAGAGTGTACAGCGTCAAGTGAAGTAAATCTGGCCATGGTGATGCCATCGCTGGCCTCCCGGGCAGCAATGTTGTCAGGGGCTGATGCCCTGTGTCCTGTGCAGCATCAGGTGATGGCGGAGAAGGTTGGTGATGTTGTTGGTGATGTTGGTGTGCCTGGTCATGTTGGTGTTGGGGCTGATCGTGGAAGGATTCGGAGGACCAAGGTCTGATTTTTTTCAAGGGCACCGATGTTGCTGCAGTAGATTGTTGCTGCAGTAGATTGCAGCTGCAGGTGAGATGACAGAAGCGATCTGTCAATGGTGAGAGAGGTTCTCCCAATGAGGTGGCACTGACATACAGTTGGATCTAAAAACCTGTAAGCTAAAGAAATCTCTATATGTATAAAAAATGCAGTAACCAACAGTTTCTGCTCTCTGAAACTGACCATCTGCAACATGGCATCCTTTACACCACTTCTGCAGCTGTCAGCTTATCAGAAACATCAGAGCAGACTCAACTCACATCAGGTTGAGCTGACGTGTTCCCCGAACAGCGGGTAACCTGTGGGGGAGAATGTAAAATTTGAAGGAAGCCTCAAAATAGTATTAAATTGGCTCTTAACAAGCCATTTAACAAGCTGCATTGTCTCCCCCGCTGCTTGGTGTTGGGTCAGTTCTCCGCTGACAGATCCGACACCTGGGAGACTCGTGTGGAGGTGGGTTGACCGGGTTTCCTACCCGCTGTCAATCTTTGCTATTTTGACAACGGACCCGCCTCCAAACCCGCCCTCTGAGCGCAATTAAATTTGTGGCCAAAGAGTCTGCAAAGGGATATAGATAGACTAAGTGAGTGGGCAGTAAGGTGGCAGATAGAGTATAATGTAGGGAAATGTGAGGTTATTCACTTTGGTAGGAAGAATCGAAAAACAGAATATTTTTTAAATGGTGAGAAACTTTCAAATGTTGGTGTTCAGATAGATTTGGGTGCCCTCATGCAAGAAACACAAAGTTAGCATGCAGGTACAGCAAGCAATAAGGAAGGCAAATGGCATGTTGGCCTTTATTGCAAGGGGGTTGTAGTATAAGAGTAAGGAAGTCTTGCTACAATTGTACAGGGCCTTGGTGAGACCACACCTGGAGTATTGTGCACAGTTTTGGTCTCCTTATCTGAGGAAGGATATACTTGCCTTGGAGGCGGTGCAACAAAGGTTCACTAGATTGATTCCTGGGATGAGAGGGCTGTCCTATGATGAGAGATTGTGTAGAATGGGCCTATACTATCTGGAGTTTAGAAGAATGAGAGGTGATGTCATTGAAACATACAAGATTCTGAAGGGAATTGACAGGGTAGATGCTAAGAGGTTGTTTCCCCTGGCTGGAGTGTCTAGAACTAGGTGGCATAGTCTCAGGATAAGGGGTAGGCCATTTAAAACCGAGATGAGGAGGAATTTCTTCACTCAGAGGGTTGTGAATCTTGAATTCTCTGCCCCAGTGTGCTGTGAATGCTGAGTCATTGAGTATATTCAAGGCTGAGATAGATAGATTTTTGGACTGTGAGGAATCAAGGGATATGGAGATCGGGCAGGAAAGTAGAGTTGAGGTTGATGATCAGCCATGATCTTATTGAATAACGGAGCAGGCTCGAGGGGCCGTATGGCCTACTCCTGCTCCTATTTCTTATGTTCTTCTGTTCTTATCACTACAGTTGTATTCTACAGTAACACCAGTCGCTTACTGTACCAGTTGATCTTAAAGTCAACACATGCTCTGTTCACTGGCTCTTAAATTCAAACTCTAGTTTTAAACAGTGCCAGTGAGCAGTCCATGTGTTAACTCTGATACCAGCTAGCACATTAGCCAGCTGATTCATTCAGCAGAAGTTCTGCTCACTGTAACATAAGCATGTTTAAACAGGTAGAGGAGGCTCTGTAATGACCTTAAAGCTAAGACTACCATAATGCAAGCAAAGCTAACACGTTAAAATGGTGCTCAGTGAGGTGGCAAGCAGTTACATGGCATTAGTTTGTGAAAGCACTGAAACAATAGTTACTGATTAGATGCTTGATCACTTAATGCAATTATAATGTCCTTTGCAAATAATGAGCTCAATAAGTACTGCTTTTAGTTTCGGGATTGTTCCATTACAAGCATGCAATATTAACATGAAGCTGACTGTGATAGCTTGTGTTATATTATGGAACAAAAAGTAACACGATCGAGAGGTTCAGATGAGTCTCTCGTTGTTTATGACCACATCTGATGCCTTGACAGTATAACAAGTTTGTAAACACTCAGCTTACAGTCGAGGTCCAGGTGAATTACAGAGCCTAAGTTGACATTGAGCCAGCATATGTGCAGCTGGCAGACATTTATATTGCACAGCTGCTTGAGGAAGGGATTGTGTAGTACTTCCTGTGGCTTTTTGTGATGTGGAATCCACCACATATTGTGTACATAACAACAGAGAAGCCCGCTTTTATTCAAAAGTTGTGATTCGTTACCTTATTCCTGGATTCCCACACCTCTTCCCCCCCCCCCCCCCCCCCCGCAACATGCCTACATCAGTGACTGGGGGAAGGCATGTGCAAACTAGCAAGTGAACCAATACACCACACTAACACAAAAGCAAAAACCTGTGGATGCTGGAAATCTGAAATAAAACCAGAAAATGCTGGAAATACTCAGCAGGTTAGGCAGCATCTGTGGAGCGAGAAACAGGACTAACATTTCAGGTCGATGGCCTTTCATCAGAACTGGAAAAAGTTAGAGATATAACCGGTTTTAAGCAAGTACAGAGACAGGGAAAGGGGAGGAGGGGAGGATAGAACAAAAGGGAAGGTCTGTGATTGGGTGGAAGGCAGGAGAGATTAAATGACAAAAGGGATGACGGTGCAAGGCAAAAGGAGATGGTAATGGGACAAGTGAAGAAACAAAAGATGAGTCTAGAGGAGTTGAAAATGGCAAAAGCAAAATCATTACCAGCAACTGATGTCCGAAAAAATGGGAGCAGTGGTTATGATTAGAAATTGTTGAACTCAATGTTGAGTCTGGAAGGTTGTAAAGTACCTAATCAAAAGATGAGGTGCTGTTCCTCGAGCTTCCATTGAGCTTCATTAGAACAGTGTAGGAGGCTGAGGATAGAGAGGTCAGAGTGGGAGCGGGACGGAGAATTAAAATGATAATACACCGCACTACTGACATGAACGGACAGGCTGAGCCCACTGGTGGCAAGAGAAGGAGGTCTTCTCTACCTTTGCTGCAAATGTTTATATTCCTCTCGGGGCATTAGGAAACCCCAGATCCTGAGGTGGGTCTCGGAGCCTCTAGAGGTTTCAGGACATAAGAACATAAGCAATAGGAGCAGGAGTAGGCCATTTGGCCCTTCGAGCCTCCTCCACCATTCAATAAGATCATGGCTGATCTTCTACCTCATCTCCACTTTCCTGAACTATCCCCATATCCCTTGATTACCTTAATATTCAAAAATCTATCGATCTCTGTCTTGAATATACTCAACAACTGAGCCTCCACAGCCCTCTAGGATAGAGAATTCCAAAGATTCACCACCCTCTGAGTGAAGAAATTTCTCCTCATCTCAGTCCTAAATGGTCGACCCCTTATTCTAAGACTGTGACCTCTGGTTCTAGACTCCCCAGCCAGGGGAAACATCCTCCCTGCATCTACCCTGTCAAGCCCTGCAAGAATTTTGTATGTTTCAATGAGATCACCTCTCATTCTTCTAAACTCTAGAGAATATAGGCCTAGTCTACTCAATCTGTCCTCACAGGACAATCTCCCCATCCCAGTCTGGTGAACCTTCATTGGACTCCCTCTATGGCAAGTATATCCTTCCTTAGGTAAGGAGACCAAAACTGTACACAATACATCAGGTGTAGTCTCACCAGGACCCTATATAATTGCAGTAAGATGTTTTGTAATAAAGGACAACATACCATTTGCTTTCCTAATTGCTTGCTTTACCTGCATGTTAACTTTCAGTGATTCGTGTACAAGGACAGGTCCCTCTGAACACTAACATTTCCCAATCTCTCACCATTTAAATAATACTCTGTTTTTCTATTTTTCCTACCAAAGTGGATAACTTCACATTTCTCCACATTATATTCCATTTGCCATGTTCTTGCCCAGTCACTTAGCCTGTATATCCCCTTGAAGCCTCCTTGCGTGGTCCTCACAACTTACATTCCCACCCAGCTTTGTATCATCAGAAAACTTGGATATATTACATTTGGTCCCCTCATCCAAATCATTGATGTAGATTTTGAATAGCTGAGGCCCAAGCACTGATCCTTGCAGTACCCCACTAGCTGCAGCCTGCCAACCAGAAAATGACCTGTTTATTCCTACTCTCTGTTTTCTGTCCATTGACCAATCCTCAATCCATGCTAGTATATTACCCCCAATCCCATGAGCCCTAATTTTGTTTAATAACCTCTTGTGTGGCACCTTATCGAATGCCTTCTGAAAATCCAAATACACCACATCCACTGGTTCCCCCTTATCTATTCTGCTAGTTGCAACCTCAAAAAACTCCAACAGATTTGTCAAACACGATTTCCCTTTCATAAATCCGTGTTGACTCTGCCCAATCCTATTATTATTTTCTAAGTGCCCTGTTACCACGTCCTTAATAATAGATTCTAGCATTTTCCCTACTACTGATGTCAGGCTAACTGGTCTGTAGTTCCCCGTTTTCTGTCTCCCTCCTTTCTTAAATAGTGCGGTTACATTTGTTACCTTCCAATCCATGGGAACCGTTCTAGAATCTATGGAATTTTGGAAAATGACAACCAATGCATCCACTATCTCTATAGCCAACTCTTTCAAAACCCTAGGATGTAGGCCATCAGGTCCAGGGGATTTATCAGCTTTCAGTCCCATTAATTTCTCCAGTACTTTTTTACTTGTTCTCGCTAGACCTTTGGTTGTCCACTATTTCCAGGAAGTTTTTTGCGTCTTCTTCTGTGAAGACAGACACAAAGTATTTGTTTAATTTCCCCGCCATTTCCTTATTCCCCATTATAATTTCTCCTGCATCCTTGACTTTAGCCACACAACTGTCAAAGTCGGGACTGCTGTCGATAGTAGTGCAGCAAAGTAAATGGGGCCTCATCTATACACAAACACAAACTCAACAAGAGAATCATTGAGATCTCTCATTCATCCCTGAAGAGTCTGTTATTTTATACAATATATACAGTGTAGTTTCCTCCTTCCTTGTTTCAATTGTGCAAGATAGCTGGAAACCTGTCAGCATGAGTTAACTGTATAAGTGAGGAAACCATCATTTCAGAAGAACAATGAGTCACGTCATAGCATGTGAGGGAGAGTAATGGACATCAAGCACTGGAGACACAGAATTACAGAAAAAATAATCTGCATACTAAGGAATGAACATGCAGTTTATAGAGATTTCACTTTCAGAAAATAACCAGGTATAAAGTGTCTTGTGTGCATTATATACAGGATACTAGATATTCTCAATGAATTACAATTCAGAAATCCAAATGGAAGACTTAAGATAACATTATTTGTTTGCCTTCTGAAATTCAAGTTTGGATTAATAGTAATTTCACTGAGAGGCATCTTGTATCATTTAAAAATACTAGCCAATCTCCTGTGGCATTGGTTATAATAAGTTGGAAGTTACCCCATTTTATAGTTGTGTTTAATGGGACCTGTCCCTTTAAGACCACTGTTCGCTAGACCTAAAACTTATAGATTCTAGTGGATCTCTCGTGACTGTGGTCATGATGAGTCACCGAATACAAAGTTTTATAACATTATACCATTTAATATGTGTAATGAAAATGTTCAAGTTCCATGCTTTCTGTAACATTTCTCCATCACACTTAATCATTCGCAATTTTATTATAACAATCTCTAAATTTATTCTAATTTGTTCTAATTCGTTCTAATTACTTCTGATTGGCTGATTCTGATATATGATTGACTACAAGCTCTAGTCCTCCATGTGTCGCCTGCTCTCTTCTGCTACTGCTCTCTCCTCCTTAGCCTCATTCCACTGTGGCTATTTTTCAAAATCTCTCTTCCTTCGTTCATGTCTTCCCTGTGCTGAAGCGGCCGTGGCTGCAGCTGCTTTTCAATTTTTAAAAGAACTTGTTCCTGCTCTCCTCCAGTCCTTTTCCTTGCTCTCCTCCAGTACTTTTCCCTGCTTACTTGTGCACCAGACTCCCAGTCTCCCATTCACCCAGAGTCATGCTTTCCCACATTAATAAGCACTCACATCTTTTCCACTGCTTCATTAGCAGGTTGAACCGGTGGAGCACTACATCCAGCTCCCCACCAGCGATGCTGTCCATGGACCTCTCGGCCAATTCATGAATCACCTTCTACAGTACTGCTCTACTATTAAGATCATGTGTGAGCCTCAGCGACAGAGCTCAAGCCACATTCATTTCAAACTGACCGCTGTTCCTGAGATATGTTTGTCAGTCTCGCCCCTAACTCACTGGTTCTGACCTTCCTGAAGACAAGTCTGAACAAAATCGTACTCAAAGTCTTCTCATTGTTGAGGCTCTGCAACACCAGTGTCTCGAAGAGAGCACATTCTCTTTACCTGTTCCACTTCTCCCCTATATCTCAAACCACCTGCTTTCATCATGTTTATTCTGTCTGTGTTTTTCCAAGAACAGTTCAGAATTAAAAGCCCATTGAGATTTTTTATTTCCTCTCGGTATGAAGTTCAAGAAAAATAGTTTCATTAAACTATTTATAAACCAATTACTTACATGGTATAATGTTCCCATTCTTATAAATCAGTGACTTTACCATGAGCAGCCCATTGTAGATTCATATTGTATATTTAAACATCTTACAGCATGTGTTTTGTCTGTCACACTTTGGGTGTCAACTTTGGACACCGCTCCAGTATATGTGAAAATTTATGTGCCACTCTTCCACCTGATTGGTTTAAAGGATGTAATCATAAAAGAGCAACAGATCACAACTGAAGAGGCAGGGAATGTACAAATCAAATGTATGGAAACCGGTAAACTACAATAAAGAACTACTAAGGATGTTAGAAACAACAACTCAAGCATCAGCAGACACCCACATATACCAGTAAAATATAGAAGATGGAGAACCAATCAAATCACTTGTGTTTTTGACAATCCTTTTAGCCACCATCTTGGCTTCATCATAAAAGTATGGCTTAATTGTTGGGAATTTTGTAACATAATAAAGATTACAAAATTGACAAGAAACTGGTTAAGCTTACCTATATATTGCTTCTTGTATATTTAAATATCCCTACCAATATTTTCATCAGAAGTATATCTCTCTCGGAGAAGCCTGAGGCTCGGTCTTATAGGGCTTTGCAAAACTATCAGTTCAAGGAAAACTAGACAAGGTTGCAAACTACAGCTCCCAGCATGCCCCAGTGTGACTGTGTGTGGAGATAACAGTCGGCAAGCACTTAAAGTTGCCTTCCTTTTGAGTCCAATGAATATTTTAGAGCTGGGGAAGAGGGAAGGATTTTTATGATTGATAGAATGACTGGCTATTCACAGAGCATGTCCGAGCTTGGTATTTGAAAGCCCCACCCCTCTTCCATTCTTGCATATCAATATAAAGTAACCATGGATGAGAATTCATACAGAAACCATTTCTATGAACAGTGAAATAATCTGAATGTTTTGTATATGTAAAACATCAAAACAATGTAAAACATGAACTGTTCAACTTTTTTTGAGGTTAATAAAATGTAGTTTACTATGTTTGCAGCTGCAGAATGTTACATGTGTGACAAATTAAACTTTGCGCTTTGAAATTTGGCATCCCTTAGTCTTTATATTCTGCAACATATTCTAAATAGCTGCATTTCTTTTAATTATATTTATTTCAGAGAAAAGTCAAAACAACCAGCAAACAAAATGATGAATATAAACAGAGGAAATTCTGGAAGGACTGTACTATTATTCAAATTTGGCGAAAGGTTCTTAACAAAAAGCCTACATTTAAGTATATTTATTTAAGCAGAACCTTTTATTACAATAAGTTCTGTTGCAGAGATATTTGGTGAAGAAAGATTCAAATTACTGTAACCTGTAACATTTTATATATTTCTTGGCTCTCGCTATACAATGCATACCACTAACAGTAAAGGGCTGCTCTCCATGTTATATGTAGAGATTTATTTATTTATATAAATCATCAAAAGTACTTCACTGGCTGTAAAGTGCTTTGGGACATCATGAGGTAATTAAAAATGCAATATAAATGTAAGTTTTCTTTTGCTACAATATTTTAGGGAAACAAATTTCTTTCTCTATCAGAAGTGAGTAAGGAAAACACATCATTTTTCAGCCAATCAAAAAACATTTACTCATCTCTTATAAACTTCTTTCCAAATTCTTTCAGTGGAGATATGAATCCCTGTCCCACTTTCACGTGTGAGAATCCCTTTGCATAACCTTTGATTCACCGTGAATAATACTGCAGAAGACGTGTTAGTTTTGAAAAAAGTAGTGATAAATTGCTGTGAAATTTTCATATAAGTAGGATAAACTAGTGTGCAGAAAAAGGCAAAAAAGTAATATTTTAATTATTTTCAAGATACATTCCCAAGTCGAACATGAAGTGGAATCATATAGTTTTTGAGCTGTGGGATTTGTAGTTGTGAACTCTGTGGGCCACAGCTTCACATATCGATCAGAACAAAACAATGTGAAGTTAAAATCTGAATCCTTCTCCTAACTTAAGAGTAAAATGTTGAGAACATGAAGCTGTTTGGTGTATTCGTGGAAGGCAAAGTGAATTTTGTGACTGCGTATTTGTGGATGCTTTTCCTTTGGACTGGTTTTTGAAGGCAGACGGAATTGAATCTGTATGCTAACATTTGTTGGAAAGGACGATGAGAAAAATGGAAGTGAGGGTCAGAGTGAGGTAAAAGCAGTGACAAGATCATTGCCATTGAGTGATGAGAGGAGACAGAAGTCATACTATAGCAGACTGGCACAATAGAAAGTTAGAGGAAATGTTGTGAAAGCTGCAGGTTTTCCGGTCCCAGCTAAGTAGAGCTGAGAATGCCTCGTTGCCATTGAAAAGCAGACCTGATGGACACTCTTTCAGAAGAAGGCGTGCAGTAAACCCGATTTTCTCCCACAGCAGCATGTTAATTCTCACACCAGCAATAGGAATGCTCCCAATGAATGGCATTTCTGACGCGTGAAGCTCACCCAAATGATTAAAATTAGTGCGACCCCAGAAAGTGCGGCAGGATCGATCCACTTGACAATAGGTGGGTACAACTCACACTCTGCCGTACTTCCGCTCAGGATTTTGAGCAAGAGGAAAATTCAGGCTAGTGGCTGGAGGGGAGGGACGGATGGAAGGAAATGAGCATGTTGCTAGTGAGTCACATTGGAAGACCTACCCTTATATGGATGGTGCTAGTTAGATGTTGAAGAAAGTCTGTGGGAGCTATTAGGGTAAATTTGGCACCTCGTTACTTTGGGACAAATCCAGTAAACTATTGCTGCGCACAGGGGACTGAGATGCAGTGGGTGTGCTGAGGGGCAAGCAGGTATAATATGCAAAATTTCATAAATTATCTGGACCAAAGGCAGAGGAAAATAATGTAAGCCGTGGAAAGGGAGGAGAAGGCAAGGCAGCGATCCCTGAGAGCTGGGTAGGCCTGTTGAGTGGGGGAGGGGAAGAGAATGGTTGGCAGAATTTTGAAACCGGTATAAGGGTAAGGTTACAGATTTGTTTAATTTTGGGGTAAATTGTATTAGTCGGCGTTACATAGGAGGGTGGGTGGGAAAGCAACAAGGCTTTGAGAGATGTCCTAAGAAACAGTGGAGTATGCGTTACGTATTAGTTCCTGAGAAATTGAGAAAAGTCGAGTCATTTAGAAAGCTTTGAGTCCTATAGTCACGTTGTAAAGTAGTCCTTACCCTGATATACTTCTTGATCTATGGGCATCAGGTGCCAGATGCCATTACATCTCGATATGATGGATAATCTATTTATCATAAAAAAGAAACTTTTCTGTTGGTGATCATTTTCTTTGTTCCTGATGTCTGTTGCTGTGAAAGTATAAGAGCGTTTTGACAAAAGACCTCGCAGATTATGAATTTTATGCCGCGTCTAAGCTGTCGAGTATGCTGATACACAGTAGTACAAGCCAGGGTTTATTTCTAGAGGTATAGAATTGAAAAGTAGAGAAGTTTGCTAAACTTGTATTGAACCTTGGTTAGACCACGCTTGGAGTACTGCATACAGTTCTGGTCGCCATATTATAAAAAGGATATAGAGGCACTGGAGAGGGTGCAGAGAAGATGTACAAGAATGATACCAGAAATGCGAGGTTATACCTATCAGGAAAGGCTGAACAGGCTGGTTCTCTTTTCGCTTGAAAAGAGAAGGCTAAGGGGTGACCTGATAGTGGTCTTTAAAATTATGAAAGGTTTTGATAGAGTAGACACCTGTGGGGGAAGAGCAAAACTAGAGGCCATCGATACAAGATAGTTACCAAGAAATCAAATAGGAAATTCAGAGGAAACTTCTTTACCCAGAGCGTGGTGAGAATGTGGAACTCGCTACCACAGAGAGTGGTTGAAGCGAATAGTATAGATGCATTTAAGGGGCAGTTAGATAAGCATATGAGGAAGAAGGGAATAGAGGTAAAGTTAGATGAGTAAAGACGGGAGGAGGCTCGAGTGAAGTATAAATGCCGGCATGGACTGCTTGGGCCAATGGGCCTGTTTCTGTACTGTATATCCTATGTAATCCCAGTTATTACTTTTCACAGCTGGTAACGTCATTGTTTTGCAGGTCAGTTTAGTTCTTCTGTTATGCTGTTTTGTTGTTACGATTCATACTCTCCCATTGCCAACTCTGTCTTTTTCTGTTAAGGTTTGGATTTTGCAAAGTCACTGCAGCTGTTCACCGTAAATGCTTACTTTGGGCCTGCATCTGATGGCAGGAAGTCATGTGAGCAATATACTTTTAGCATAGTCTTACCAGGATATTCACTGTCTTCAACATATTACAGGATATAATTTCACATCCTAATTTCCAAACAAGTATATATGTGAATTAACACATTTTTGGCACAGAGGAAAGTCTTGGAAATTTTAGGATTGGAAATGACGAAGGAATCCATCTCGCCAGTCCCAAAACCTAATACCTGTCAGTAGCCTCATATATCTGTCCAATTCTCCCAGAGCATTTCACACACAATCTGCCTCCCTCTCCTTGGGCAGGTCAATCCACACGTCCACCTCCCTCTATGTAATGTAGTTACATCTAAACTGTCTCTGTACCTTCCCTCTTCTAAGCTTCAGCCCGTGTCTGCTAGAGTTTGTGCTAATCTTGGTCACATTATAAGGGTTCATTTCATCTATTCTCTTAAGAATCTTCAGTACTTGAATATTTTCTCCTGTGAACCTTCTCTTCTCCAGAGTAAGCAATCGCAGGCTCTTCAACCTCCTTATAGTTCAGATGCCTTAAGTTTCAGCTATGGCTCAGTTGGTAGCACTCTCGTCTCTGAGTCAGAAGGTTGCAGGTTCAAGTCCCACTCCGGAGACTTGAGCACAAAATCTAGGCTGATGCTCCAGTACAGTACTGAGGGAGTGCTGCACTGTCCGAGGTCGGAGGTGCCATCTTTCAGATGAGACGTTAAACCGAGGCCCCGTCTGCTCTCTCAGGTGGATTTAAAAGATCCCATGGCACTATTTTGAAGAGAAGCAGGGGAGTTATCCCCGGTGTCCTGGCCAATATTTATCCCTCAATCAACATCACTAAAACACAGATTACCTGGTCATTATCACATTGCTGTTTGTGGGACCTTGCTCTATGCAAATTGGCTGCCGCATTTCCTACATTGCAATAGTGGCTACACTTCAAAAAGTACTTAATTGGCTGTAAAGCACTTTGGGACGTCCTGAGGTCATGAAAGGCGCTATATAAATGCAAGTCTTTCTTTTTAAACCAGGTATCAGTTTGGTTGCCCTTTTCTGCACTGCCTCCAATGCCTGGCTATCCTTCTATAGTGCAGTAAGCAAAATTGCACGCAGCACTCCAGGTGTGGCTGTACCTGTGCCATGTCCCTTTGGCTGTACATCCCGAGATCTGGTTTGCTTTGCTTGTTGCTGCTGCACACTGAACTGTTGGCTTCAGTGAGCCATGAACCAATATCCATGATCCCTCCCCTGTACTGTGTCCTGTACCTTAGATACATTTAGGGGTAAAAATTCACTTGGTTGCGCCTCCCGTTAGCGCCTTAAGAGGGCGCTAATGGGGCGTTAAGCCGCTAACGCCCGGGCGCAGTGCTGTTTGCGCCGCTCGAGAACTTAACTTGAGATTGTGCGGCGGCGCTAAAACTTACCGCTGCGACCACCTGCGCGCGCAGATTGTGACGTCATTCCATGGTGCAACGCCCTTGGGGCGCCCCGGAGCGGAAATTGAGTGGCGCCCCCTGCCTTACCGCCTGGCGCTTCCAACGACCGGAAGACTGGAACGTTATCAATCGGTGTGGGGCTGGGGGGGGCGCTATTTAAAGGGGGCCTCTTCCTGTCTTTTATTGTTGGTGGCATTTTTGAACTACGCATTCTGAGAGAGAGAGGGAGAGACTTCTGGAGAGATTCAACGTTGTGTGAAGGAGTTTTGGGTACTGAGCAGCACTTTGCAGATTCATTTTGATTTGCCATTCCTTGTATCGATTTAGCAGAGACTGTGGGAGCTGCACTCTGAGCTCTTTGCCTGGTACGCTCCATTGTTCTTTCCAGCACATTTGATGTGCAAGTCTCTCCAGGCCGAGATTCAAGGCAGCAATGAACAGGATGTGGATGGAAAGCAAGATTAACCATCCCCTTTAAGAACTGGCCCGTGCCATTGTGTGTGTGTTCCATTGCTGATTGACATTACATGAGCTTCGCCAGCGCTCCGAGTTAGCGCCTCACTGCTCGGCCTTTGCGCCTTAAGAGAGGTGTGCAGCGCCTGCTTTAGCGCTCCACTCACCTCCCGGGGCGGTAAAAGTGAAGTTTCCTGTCAGTGCCGATAATTAGCGCCAGGCGCTAATATTTGCGTCCGGACGATATTTGCGCCCCAAATGGGGCGCGACCTAATTTCTACCCCTTAGTCTCTACTCCCAATGTTCATTTCCCTTTGCCAGGGGTTGAGTTGTATCTTCAATGTACTGTGTAGAATATATTTAGAGAATACGTAAATGATGGGGTTAGTTGGGTTGCACATGTGACCCTTAGTGCCCTGAAGTCATGCAGTATTATGGTGTTAAGTTTCAGTAGGAAAATAATGCACGGACGCTTAACACCATGACCAGTCCACACCAACCCTGTGTTCACATTCTGGGCCTTATTTCATTTTCTGAGACAGCCCGAAAGATGATTTTATTTTAACTAAAAGTAAAAGCCTTCTTAATTATCTTGCATTATCTGGAACAGTGAATGAATTGTATTTGATGTGGTCATGCTCAGCTGTTCATTGAATTTTTTTTAATCAATTGTAAAACCAATGTAATATACCATGAAGTGGCTGGTTGGAGGATGTGAATGCAATAAAAGTTTTCAGAAGACTGGCCTTTAAAGCCCTCGGCAGACTTGCTCTTTTGACAAAATACAGGGACTGATGGGGAAGGTTAAACAAACTACAGCTAGTCCTGCCTTGAGCCGGATCCGTGATTCAAATCTGAGTTTAATGTCATTCAGTAGACATGTCTCATTAACATGGTTGAACATGACTTTGCTACAATTAGTAAACAATCTTATTCCCAGTGCAGCGGCACAAAAAAAAATTGTGCATCAGAGCAGTAAACTGAAACTGGTGCGGCTGTGTGATAGGGTGCAATGTGTGCAAATCATCAGCAGTGACCAAATTCTAATGATATTAATAACAAAAGGGAATGGAATCTTCAGCAAACCCAGATTTTGAACGACCCATCTCTTTCGCTCTCTCTTCTTTCTCCCTTGAGGTTTATGGTTAGTGTATTGGTTTAAATCTCTTTCTGGAATACTGCCTTCTGAAATATTAGTGAGAATTTCAACACTTGGGCGGGAAGCTAGCGGAATCCCTGCCCGAGAGATGCAGTGGGAGGCCCCAACTGTTTTAACGGCCGGGCCTCATTGATATCCCGTTAACCAGCTGTCCTGCTCAAAATGGGTGTCCAGAGGCAGCTGACCTATGAAGATATGAAGATTGGGCAGCCTGGAGGCTGTTGGGTAAGTCCCCGGGGGGCGTGGGGGGAAGGTAATTCGGGAGGGTTTCGTGAGTTGGGAAGGTGGGGGGAGCATATGGCGACAGCGGCCCAGACCTACAGGGCCTCCGCTGGGTGTCTGCCAAGTTTTACTGAGCGGAGTGTTTGCGATGGTTAAAAGGTTCATCAGAGCCCTGTCTAAATGATAGGACCCCAATTTGCATATAATATATGAGGCTCTGATCTGAGTCAGGCGGGCACCTCAACTGCCCAAGAAAACAGCGGCGTTAAACGAGCCGCCGGATAGGAACTGTTCCGCTTGGATTTTAACCCCACTTCTGCCCTGTTTCTGCCAGGCGGAGGGAGTTAAAATTCCCCCCAATCTGTTCAGGTTTACCCTATAGGGTTACATACATGTGGTATAAAAATGTCATTTAAGGATTGTGATAATATAAAGTTAGACAAATCTGTATCATTACGGAACTATCACTACATTATTGTTAAAATGGAATAGTTAGGCCTCAAGATTATTGTACATTTCGTTGCTGCTGAGTTCAGTCCAGTAAATGATGTGAATTTTATATCTATATATTTAGCTATGATGTGAAAAAAGTTACCATTTACATTAAGGGTAAGGACTGATATTTACAGTTTTTTTGTCTCTATAAGGTGAGGAGCCCCAGTGCTGGAGAACTGAACATGTTTGTCTTAATAATTTGTCAGCAGTGAGTGTTCCTGGTGTGTCAATTCAAAACCCCTCTTGTTATCCTAAACAGAAAATGCTGGACGCACTCAGCAGGTCAGTCAGCATCTGTGGAGAGAACAGAGGCATTAACGTTTCAAATGTACATCAAATCAATCTTGTTATTGATTGCTTATCGTGATTTCACCCCCTAAGGATGATCAGTGATCGTGTGACTGTATCCTGAAGTGTAACAATTAGCTCGTCAGTGCTTTGGTAATGAGGAGATCTCGGAAATACCCTATAGAAATACAGTCAAAACCAAGACCAAATTGGCCAATGTCACACGTTGCTTTAATTGAAAATGACTTGTGTTTTAATCCACCCGAAATTGAATTGCTGGTAGGATCAGCCGGTGCTTTAACTGACAGTTTCACCTGCTCCTGTCCACAGGATCTAATCAAATTTTCACTGTATTTGAAAATCGTTTCAGGCTTGGCTACGTAAAGAAATAGGCCATGATTATTAGGGAGCATTCGAGATTGGATTGTTGTCTAGAACAGTCAGCAACTACCCTAAAAGCTCTGCTCAAACACAGGCATGTTGGCTGTGGGATACCTTTACACGGCAGCAGACTCTGTCATTGCAAGGGTTTCTACAGTGTGCTTTTCAAGAAAGGAGAGAGAGAGAGAAAACAGGAAACTACAAGAAAGGAGGGAGAGAGAAAACAGGGAACTACAGGCCAGTTAGCCTGATATCAGTCATCGGGAAAATGCTGGAATCCATTATTAAGGAGTGGTAACAGGGCACTTAGAAAATCATAATATGATTAGGCAGAGTCAGCATGGTTTTATGAAAGGGAAATCGTGTTTGAAAAATTTATTAGAGTTTTTTGAGAATGTAACTAGCAGGGTAGATAAAGGGGAACCAGTGGATATAGTATATTTGGATTTCCAAAAGGCATTCGATAAGGTGCCACATAAAAGGTTGTTACACAAGATAAGGGCTCATGGGATTGGAGATAATGGGCCAGAAATTCATTTTCAGGCTTCCTGCGGGTGCAAGCATTGCGCGCGTACTTACCTACCGTGCCTGCCGTTGTGTTTTGGGCCCACGAGAACTTCGGGTCCTGGGCTAAACGGTGCTAAAAATAAACTTACCTTTCTTTAAAGTATCTAAAAAAGATAAACCTGTTGAAAAATTTTTTAAATTGTAATTAATTAACCACTTACCTTGTTAAAAACAGGTCTTGTGCCTCCTTTTTAAAAGCGCAGCTTCTTCCATACTTCCCGGAGAAACCTGAAAAAAACGAAGTTCGCTGCGTGCGCGCAGTCTCTCCCGCGCACGCGGTTCACCTCTGAACCCCTCCCTTCACGAGACCGGAAGTTCCGGTTTCCCGCACATGCGCAGTGCATGCAGGAAACCGGCACTTCAAGTGGCCTTACGGGTGAGTACACAGTGCGTACTCACCCGATAAGCGCCGAATTTCTGGGCCAATGTATTAGCATGGTTAGAGGATTGGTTAATGGACAGAAAACAGAGAGTTGGGATAAACAGGTCATTTTCAGATTGGCAGGCTGTAACTAGTGGGGTGCCGCAAGGATCAGTGCTTGGGCCTCAGCTATTCACAATCTATATTAATGACTTAGATGAAGGGACAGAGTGTAATGTATCCAAGTTTGCTGACAATACAAAGCTAGGTGGGAAGGTAAGCTGTGCGGAGGGCACAAAGGTCGCGATTTTCTAACTGGTGTCAGGATGGGTGCGGGTCAGCTGGTTTCTGGGTTCCAGTCCCGCCCCCAGCTGCCTCTGCTCTACAGACGTGATTTTCCCTTGATTGGCCTTGTTAAGCCCGCCCTGCGGGCTTACCGGCCAATTAACAGGAAGTGGGTCTGATGACGTCATTTGATGATGCGTCATCTGCCAGTTCCCTTAAAGAGACCATGCACAATTTTATTTTGACAGTTGATTTTTCAGTGTTTGACAGCATTGAGGTGCTGAAAACACTGACAATCACTGCACAAAGGTGAACTCTTGCACCCAGGCTCTTCAATGACTCCCTCCATATGCTTATGGAGGGAGTCACAGTACGCAGGGAGGTTCTCTTCTCTTCCAAGGGCGGAAGAGACCTCCCCAGGACACCAACTTACCTTGCACCTCCACCCATCCCTCTCTATCTACTTAATCACTTCCCCATCTCACTAGCCACCCCTCACACTCACCCTCATTCTACTGCAAGCATTCCAACTAACAACACACAAGGGTGGGCACTTGAAAGGTTTAGCCAATGTCCATGTGAAGTTTCTGGTAATCTGTTGTCATACAGTGAAATCTCTTTTTCAAAAAGTGCCACTTATTGGACAGATCTGAGCGCACATTGAGAAGTGTCTTACTGAGTTCCAGTGATTGTTCAGTCATAACTCCCCCCCTCCCACCCCCCGGCCCCGCTATAGTGATGTGTGTACATGGAATGGCTTGGACATTAAAGGGATGCTTCACGGTGTTGGTGTGGGATGGTGTCAACCTGGCGCATCATGTGGCAGTCAGGGTTTACAGTGTCAAGTGAAGAAAATCTGGCCATGGTGATGCCATCACTGGCCTCCCGGCCAGCAATTTTGTCAGGGGCTGATGCCCTGTGTCCCGTGCAGCATCAGGTGATGGTGGCGAAGGTTGGTGATGTTGGAGATGATTGTGGAAGGATTCGGAGGACCAAGGTCTGATTGTTTCATTGGCTCTGATGTTGCTGGAATAGATGGCAGCTGCAGGTGAGATGACAGAAGCGATCTGTCACTGGTGAGAGAGGTTCTCCCAATGAGGTGGCACTGGACATACAGTTGGATTTAAAAACTTGTAAGCTAAAGAAATCTGTATATGTATTAAAAATGCAGTACCCAACATTTTCTTTGCTCTGAAACTCACCATGTGCAACATTGCATTCTTGACACCACTTCTGCAGCTGTCATCTTTTCACAAACATCAGACCAGACTCTCAACATGCCACACTTACCTGGCGTGTTGTCCGGACGTCGTAAAACCCGACCCAGAAGCTGGAAAATAAAAAAAACTCTGAAAACTGCTCACAAGTACCTGTTAATAGGCAGTTAATTGCCTTTAATCTGTTTCCCGCCGCTAGGTGTCAGGTCCATTCCCAAATCGGGGACCCGACACTTGGAAAGGTTGTGTGGAGGTGGGATGACGGCGGGTTCGGAACCCGCTGTCAATCAAAACGACTTTAACCTCTGACCCGCCTCCAAACCTGCCCTCTGAGTGCTGGCAAAATCGTGGCCAAAGAGTCTACAAAGGAATATAGACAGGTTAAGTGAGTGGGCAATAAGGTGGCAGATGGAGTATAATGTGGGGAAATTGAGGTTATTCACTTTGGTAGGAAGAATAGAAAAACAGAATATTTTTTATATGGTGAGAAACTATTAAATGTTGGTGTTTAGAGAGATTTAGGTGTCCTCGTACAGGAAACACCGAGAGTAAGCATGCAGGTACAGCAAGCAATTAGGAAGGCAAATGGCATGTTGGCCTTTATTACTAGGGGGTTAGAGTACAAGAGTAAGGAAGTCTTGCTACAATTGTACAGGGCTTTGGTGAGACCACACTTGGAGTACTGTGTACAGTTTTGGTCTCCTTATCTAAGGAAGGATATACTTGCCTTAGAGGCGGTTAAACGAAGGTTCACTAGACTAATCCCTGGGATGAGAGGGTTATCCTATGAGGAGAGATTGAGTAGATTAGGCCTATACTCTTTGGAATTTAGAAGAATGAGAGGAGATCTCATTGAAACATATAAGATTCTGAGGGGGATTGACAGGGTAGATGCTGAGAGATTGTTTCCCATGGCTGGAGAGTCTAGAACTAGGGGACATAGTCTCAGGATAAGGGGTCAGCCATTTAAGACTGAGATGAGGAGTAATTTCTTCACTCAGAAGGTTGTGAATCTTTGGAATTCTCTGCCCCAAAGGGCTGTGAATGCTCAGTCATTGAGTATATTCAAGGTTGAGATAGATAGATTTTTGGACTCTAGGGGAATCAAAGGATATGGGGTTAGGGCAGGAAAGTGGTGTTGAGGTCGTAGATCAGCCATGATATTATTGAGTGGCGGAGCAGGCTTGAGGGGCCGTATGGCCTACTCCTGCTACTAATTCTTATGTTCTTCAAGGATCAGGTAAGCTCTGCTATTTATTTAAAATTTGTAATGGAAGCCAGTGTTAGCTAAGCTGTCAGGGTAAATGTTTCCTCTTCATCACACCTGAGAAATTGGTATTCCTCAGGCACAATGAAGAACAAAAAGAAATGGAGATAGTTACATCAGGTTTACACCCCGTGCTGCCCCTGAAATTACTGGGGGATTTCCCTAGTAATGAAAGTGGACCTGCATCTATAGCACCACAGGCCCAACGTTTGGATTTAAGGGAGGCGGGAAGGGGTCATCTCTGGCTTTCTGCCTAAGCTGCTTCTTTGTACCCTTGTTGGGTGCTCTGGCACAAGGGTGCCTGAAGAAATCTAGGGTAAGTGTCTGTCCTGGGGTCCCTGAGGTCTGGTGGGTCTGTCCTGGGTATCTGAGGACTGGTGGGTCTCTCCTGGGTCCCTGATGACTGGTGGGTCTGTCCTGGGTCTCTGAGGACTGGTGGATCTGTCCTGGGTATCTGAGGACTGGTGGGTCTGTCCTGGGTCCCTGAGGACTGGTGGGTCTGTCCTGGGTCCCTGAGGACTGGTGGGTCTGTCCTGGGTCTCTGAGGACTGGTGGATCTGTCCTGGGTATCTGAGGACTGGTGGGTCTGTCCTGGGTCCCTGAGGACTGGTAGGTCTCTCCTGGATATCTGAGGTCTGGTGGGTCTGTCCTGGGTCGCTGAGGACTGGTGGGTCTCTCCTGGGTCCCTGAGGACTGGTGGGTCTCTCCTGGGTCCCTGAGGACTGGTGGGTCTCTCCTGGGTCCCTGAGGACTGGTGGGTCTCTCCTGGGTCCCTGAGGACTGGTGGGTCTCTCCTGGGTCCCTGAGGACTGGTGGGTCTGTCCTGGGTCCCTGAGGACTGGTGGGTCTGTCCTGGGTCTCTGAGGACTGGTGGGTCTGTCCTGGGTCTCTGAGGACTGGTGGGTCTGTCCTGGGTCCCTGAGGACTGGTGGGTCTGTCCTGGGTCCCTGAGGACTGGTGGGTCTGTCCTGGGGTGCCTGAGGACTGGTGGGTCTGTCCTGGGTCCCTGAGGACTGGTGGGTCTGTCCTGGGTCTCTGAGGACTGGTGGGTCTGTCCTGGGTCTCTGAGGACTGGTGGGTCTGTCCTGGTCCCTGAGGACTGGTGGTCTGTCCTGGGGTGCCTGAGGGCTGGTGGGTCTGTCCTGGGTCTCTGAGGACTGGTGGGTCTGTCCTGGGGTGCCTGAGGTCTGGTGGGTCTGTCCTGGGGTGACTGAGGACTGGTGGGTCTGTCCTGGGTCCCTGAGGACTGGTGGGTCTGTCCTGGGGTGCCTGAGGACTGGTGGGTCTGTCCTGGGGTCCCTGAGGACTGGTGGGTCTGTCCTGGGGTGCCTGAGGTCTGGTGGGTCTGTCCTGGGGTGACTGAGGACTGGTGGGTCTGTCCTGGGGTGCCTGAGGACTGGTGGGTCTGTCCTGGGGTCCCTGAGGACTGGTGGGTCTGTCCTGGGGTGCCTGAGGTCTGGTGGGTCTGTCCTGGGGTGACTGAGGACTGGTGGGTCTGTCCTGGGGTGACTGAGGACTGGTGGGTCTGTCCTGGGGTGCCTGAGGGCTGGTGGGTCTGTCCTGGGGTCCCGGGTAGGCTGTGGACTCATCAGGCAAGTTACTATTTTTAAATCCGCACCCCCCTCTCCCCCACCGAAGACAATCCAAATCCTCAGGGCCTTCTAGCAGGTATTGACTATTGGTGCTGGCCAGGAGTTCAGCTTCAGCTCTCTCAAGCCTACAACTGTGGTCCTGTTTCCTGCTCAATGTTCAGGCGTGAGGCCCAGTCAGGGGTGAAGCTGCACCTGGAGTTAACAGCTGCTTCCTCACAGGCGCAGTGCAATTGGGCACCTTTCACCTGTTGGGCACCCAATTGAGGTGGGTGTGGGGGCGGGGGGGGGGGCGGCGGTTGTAACGTTACTGCATCACTGTTTACACTCTCATACATTTCCTTCATATACAAACCTGAGAATGTGCTTTGTGAGACACTCAATCAGACAAGAATGCACATTTGAAACACTATATAATTGCCAACTGGCTGAAGAAGGTTTTAACAGTCATTTCTAGGAGGCTTTCAGAATTTCCCCCCGAACGGGGATGCAAAAGACGTGTCCAGCACTGGAGTGTGCCATTGTTAAAGATCCGAAAATGAATAGAGCCTGCATTGGCTTAAGCTTCCCTTTCTCTTTCATCTATATTCCCTTTTGACCATTTTGCCTAATTAGTTTTAAATTCAGTCGTTCTCACCTTCAAAATGTTTTGGGAGGAGCTGATTCCGAGAATAAGCTGGCATCAAAGGGAGTTACATTTATAAAAAAAAACTATTAACAACATGAAGATGTCAAAACAGAGCATTAAGGTGTTATTTGAGAACACATTTGTGGCCTGTGGAGGAATTCCTCCCCTAGAAAAGGGAATCTGTGGAGTGCTGACACACATGAGCCATGGCTCGGTTACTTTTTATATCATTTTATTATTTTTTTATTATTGCTCTATGCAATCCCAAGGTATTTTTTAAGATCAGTGTTGTATGTTGGTGGTATTGCCTAAAGGACATATATTGGTGCTTGTTCTGTGACTACCAGTTAGTAGTAGAGTTAGAAACAGGTTCTTAACTCTAAAGTGTATCACTGATCCTTAAAAAAAGATCCAGCATTTATTTATTGAAGCCAAAGTGTTTTTTTTTAATGTGTGTGGGACTTAAATAAAAAGGTTTATTCAACATTTCGAAAGTACTCTTGGATAAGTTGAACAAACAGATTCCACTAGCTTTGTGGGCACTGTTCAGCTCCTGTAGACTCTGGCGGTATCTCTACTATCGAGATGTTTGTGTTAGTATGGGATGTAGAATTAAAAGGGTCGAAATTCCAATTTTCCTGTGGTTTTCAGGGGTACAAAGGAGTCTATATTGGTAAGCCCGTTGTATTACTGGCCTAACAGGCAAATATTTAAACATTCTACAGAGTGGGTTAATTCATTCCATTGGTTAATCATTGTCAGTTACCGACAGTAATGATCACTTACTTCGCCAATACCTTTTTTTGAAAACAGATTCTGACCACCCTCACCATCTTGAAAATGGTACAATGCTATCATTTTTATCTGTAAGGAAACAGTTTTTTTTATGTATGTAACTAAAGTAACAAACAAGAGGATAGAACCAAAGATAGTCAGTAGGGAATTTCTAAAAAAACAAATTTATTTCAATTGTCATAAGTGACTTTACCAAGGTGAACTATTGAGGCTTTCCTCACGAGTTGCACAATGTTTGTATTCCACAGTTACTTGCTGAATATTCTGTTTATAAATAAATGTCTTGCATGTAACACACACTTCATATTAAATGGTAAACTAACTTCCTGTAACATTTTCCCTGTCGCACTATTAATAACAGGCTTCTGGTTATAAAACAACGTATTCACACCACAGAGATCCATGAAAATATATATATATATATGTGTGCGTATATTAATAGAGCCTGCATTGTCTTAAGCTTCCCTTTCTCTTTCATGTATATTCCCTTTTGACCATTTTGCCTAATTAGTTTTAAATTTAGTCGTTCTCGCCTTCAAAATGTTTAGGGAGGAGCTGATTCAGAGAATAAGCTGGCATCAAAGGGAGTTACATTTGGAAAAAAATCTATAATACGAAGATGTCAAAACAGAGCATTAACATGTTATTTGAGATACACACACATATATATAGATTTGATGATATCTAAAGTTGCAGTGTCCACAACTGTTGCAACAACCCTTAACTTTCTTAACACCAGTGTTATAGAGATATCCAAGCTTGTTCAGCAGACATTTGAGGAGCATGTGGTTTTTGTACTTATGCTGCTGGCTTTGTGATCAGTCAGAACACAGCTGCAAAGAGCAGAGGTCATGAATGTACACAGTGAATGAGTACACAAGGTGCCTGCTCCTAACACTAACCTCTACTGAATCAACTTGAATATCATTGTAATGAATGCTACAACAATTTTTTTCTTAATAGATTGACTCCTTTACCTCTTGCCTAAAAAAATATCATGATGTCTGTGAGAACAATTAAATGTTGATTTTTGTGTGACTAGAATTATAACGTGTGAAGTGCGCTATATTAGTCCACAGTCATAGGACATTCTACAATAGGTCATAGGAATGGAGCTGCCCTTATCTTAAACATTTCTACAATGGCCCAACATAGAACAAATTGCAGCACTGAGTCATGGATACGCTTTTAGTTTCCTGATTCCAAGAAGACACCAAAAATTGTAAAATACTTTGTGGAAAGGCTAGAATCCTCTGCGCTGTACAGTATTAAAATGCTCAGAATTGACAGGGGAATGATTCCATATGGATACCAAACTCATTTTTTATTTAAACAATATTACATAGTATTTACAGCATAGAAACAGGCATGCTATAGACAGAGCTAAGCGATCCCATAATCAACGGATCAGATCAAAGCTCTGCAGTCCTGCTACATCCAGTCGTGAATGGTGGTGGACCATTAAACAACTAACGGGAGGAGGAGGCTCCATGAATATCCCCATCCTCAATGATGGTAGAGCCCAGCACATGAGTGCAAAAGAGAAAGCTGAAGCATTTGCAACCATCTTCAGCCAGAAGTGCCGAGTGGATGATCCATATCGGCCTACTCCTGAGGTCCCCACCATCACAGAAGCCAGTCTTCAGCCAATTCGATTCACTCCATGTGATATCAAGAAACAGGTGAGCGCACTGGATACAGCAAAGGCTATGGGCCCCGACAACATCCGGCTATCGTGCTGAAGACTTGTGCTCCAGAACTAGCCGCACCTCTAGCCAAGCTGTTCCAGTACAGCTATAACACTGGCATCTATCCGACAACGTGGATAACTGCCCAGGTATGTCCTGTCCACAAAAAGCAGGACAAATCCAATCCGGCCAATTACTGCCCCATCAGTCTACTGTCAATCATCATCAAAGTGATGGAAAGTGTCATCGACAGTGCTATCAAGCAGCTTTTACTCACCAATAACCTGCTCACTGATGCCCAGTTTGGGTTCCACCAGGACCACTTGGCTCCAGACCTCATTACAGCCTTGGTCCAAACATGAACAAAAGAGCTGAATTCCAGAGGTGAGGCGAGAGTGACTGCCCTTGACATCAAGGCAGCATTTGACCGAGTGTGGCATCAAGGAGCCCTAGTAAAACTGAAGTCAATGGGAATCGGAGGGGGGGAAAACGCTCCACTGGCTGGAGTTATACCTAGCACAAAGGAAGATGGTTGTGGTGGTTGGAGGTCAATCATCACAGCCCCACGATATCGCTGCAGGAGTTCCTCAGGGCAGTGTCCTAGGCCCAACCATCTTCAGCTGCTTCATCAATGTCCTTCCCTCCATCATAAGGTCAGAAGTGGGGATGTTCGCTGATGACTGCACAGTGTTCAGTGCCATTCGCAACTCCTCAGATAATGAAGCAGTCCATGCCCGCATGCAGCAAGACCTGGACGACATTCAGGCATGGGCTGATAAGTGGCAGGTAACATTCTCGCCACACAAATGCCAGGCAATGACTATCTCCAAAAAGCGAGCGTCTAACCACCGCCCCTTGACATTCAACGGCATTACCATTGCCAAATCCTCCACCATCAATATCCTGGGGGTCGCCATTGACCAGAAACTTAACTGGACCAGCCACATAAATACTGTGGCAACAAGAGCAGGTCAGAGGCTGGGTATTCTGCGGTGAGTGTCTCACCTCCTGTCTCCCCAAAGCCTTTCCACCATCTACAAGGCACAAGTCAGGAGTGTGATGGAATACTCTCCACTTGCCTGGATGAGTGCAGCTCCAACAACACTCAAGAAACTTGACACCATCCAAGACACGGCAGCCTGTTTGATTGGCACCCCATCCACCACCTTAAACATTCAGGGGGAAAAATTCGGTTGCTTTGCACCTCCCGTTAGCACCCTAAGAGGGCGCTAATGTGGTGCAAAGCAACTAGCGCCCGGACGTGGCGATGTTTGCGCTGCTCGCGAAATTGACCAGACATTTTGCGGTGGCGCTAAACACTACCGCCCCGATCTCCTGTGCCCGCAGATCGTGACATCAGTCGAGCGTGCAACGCCCCAGTAGTGCCCCGCACTGGATATTGAGTGGTGTCCCCTGCCTTTCTGCCTGTTGCTAGCAACAACAGGTTGAGGGAAACGTTTTGCAGTCGGGATGGGACTGGGGGAACGTTATTTAAAGGTGACCGCTTCCTGCCTTTTTTTGTCGGCGACATTTTTGCACCACGCATTCTGAGAGAGAGAGAGAGAGAGACTTCTGGAGAGATTCAATGCTGTGTGAAGGAGTTTTGGGTACTGAGCAGCACTTTGCAGGTTCATTTTGATTTGACCTTCCTTGCATCGATTTAGAAGAGACTTGGGGGCTGCACTCTGAGCTCTTTCCCTGGGCCTCTCCATTGTTCTTTCTAGCAGATTTGATGTACAGGTCTCTCCAGACCGAGATTCAAGGCTGCAATGAGCAGGGTGTGGATGGAGAGCAAGATCGACCCTCCCCTTTAAGAACTGGCCGGCGCCAGTGTGTCTGTGTTCCATTGCTGACTGACATCACATGAGCTTCGCCAGCGCTCTGAGGTAGCGCCTCGCTCCTCAGTGTTAGCGCCTTAAGAGAGGTGTGTAGCACCTGATTTAGCGCTCCAATCACATCCAGGGGCGATAGAAGCTAAGTTTGCAGTCAGAGGCGATAATTAGTGCCAGGCGCTAAACTTTGCGCCCAGCCGATAATGGCGCCCCAAATGGGGCGATACCAAATTTCTCCCCCTCACTCCCTCCACCACTGGTGTACTGTGGCTGCAGTGTGTGCCATCTACAAGATGCACTGCTGCAACTCGCCAAGGCTTCTTCGGCAGCACCTCCCAAACCCACGACCTCTACCACCTAGAAGGACATGGGCAGCAGGTGCAAGGGAACACCACCACCTCCAAGTTCCCCTCCAAGTCACACGCCATCCTGACTTGGAAGTATGTCGCCATTCCTTCATCGTCGCTGGGTCAAAATCCTGGAACTCCCTCCCTAACAGCACTGTGGGAGTACCTTCACCACACAGACTGTAGTAGTTCAAGAAGGCAGCTCACCACCACCTTCTCAAGGGCAACTAGGGATGGGCAATAAATGCTGGCCTTGCCAGTGACGCCCACATCCCATGAATGAATAAAAAAAAAAATTCAGCCCAACTGGTCCATCCGGATGTTTATGCTCTACACGAGCTATATTTTGCTCTTTATATCAAAGTCATGGCGGGGAGGACTGATCCCAGCTCCACAATTCTTCCACCACACTGAACCCACTTCTGTTCAGAGTATAATTACTGTTGTTATTTGATTACCGAAATGTATCACCTCACACTTGCTGACGTTGAATTCCATTTTAGCCCATTACCCCAGGCAATCCTGAGTGCAAGTCACAACCTAGTTTTAAAATGAAGTTAGTAGAAAGGATGGGAGTAATACTTTCAATTCTGAGTACTGCCCTTTGTAGTTACTTATTTATTTGAATCTTCCCTTACTGTTAAGGGCCATTTGCAAATTGGCAATCGGTTGTTAGAGGAAGTTGAAAGGTCACAATGGAGGAAGAATTACTTTGGTTGCTATGTGTAGTAACATTTAAGTACGTTCATAAAGATTTCCTTTGGTCGGTATTTCCAGTATAGTTGCAAACCCATTCTTTTAAACATGTTAAAAATTTTCTACAGGTACTGCTGGCCAGAGGAAATTGTTCTGAAGGAACTTACAACATCGTGACCAGAGCAATTCTTCCCTGAATGTTATTTCATGATGATGATGATGATGATGAAACAAAATTTATTGAATGAAAAATACTTACTAGAAGAGAGGTATAAATAATAGTTAAATAACTGGGAAAAACACCCCACCACATTTCTCATGAATGCTGAAGGCATGTGTTAGTTATGGTGCCCACAACACAAGTGGTTTATTTTTTGTGCCTTTTCGACTGTACATTACATGTGAGTCAGAAAATCAATGCAAAAATAGAGTTCAAAATGAACCGTTATTTAGTTTTCTCACAGTTTCTGGCTGGTCTCTGTAGTGCTGTTGCAGTGTGCGCTGTGGAGTAGCCCATATTGTGACATAACCCCACTCCCCTGTCCAATGGGAACTGGCCATGGGAGGGGTTAAGATCGGCCAAGTCGCACCGTTCCCGCCTGGCGACATTTTATCTTTGCCGACTTTGATGACGGCCAAGGCTCCGGCTCCAGGTAAGCGGGGGCCGGATTTAAATCTAAAGGTCACAGCCCGGTGATGTCATTGGCGTCGCGATGCGATTTTTAAGACAGCACGGGGGAGACTAACCTGCCAGAGAAACCTGGCGGGATGCGGCAGAGAGGCCAAGGTACATCATATTTCGGTAGGATTCTTTGGGCCAGGAGGAACAGGATTCCCTCCAGGTCCAGCCATTCCTCACCCTCCCCACATCAGCATCTGTTTGGAAACATCTCCCCGCCCCCCTCCCCCCTCCCCCCTCCCCCCCACCCCCGCCCCAGCACTTACCTTATGTCGAGTACCATTCGCTGGATCCCCAGCAGCAGTCGGCTTCCACCCCAATTCCTGCTCTTGGCTGCCGGTCTTGATGCCATTCCCTCCGGCTTCGAGCGGAGACCGATTAAAATGAGACCCACCCCCTCCCCATCCCATGCACCTATCCCCCCCCCAAATAGAAAATGTGGATTGTGGACAAGTACAGTCACAGTACAGTATTACAATGGCTGACTTACTATCATCCAACCAGATGTAGCTTTTCTGTTGTATGTTATCAGCAGCTGCGCTAGCCTTGACAGACAAAGCCTGTGAACAGGGTCCCAGGTTTGCATGCCGATTTCCAGTGATCTTCTAACTCATCGTACACAGGACTGGGAAGCCATACCTCCCAGATCTGCTGCAAGGAAATCTGTTTAGATGAACGAGATTTATAATGTTCCTTTGTAGTTAATGAGTACACTCCTGCCCAATGGAATTATTTTCAGTGGACAGTGGATGACACTTAATATACAGGAGCTGCATATTAAGTACCGTTGTGTCGTTGTTTGGATTTCAGATTGATAGTGTGCATTAAAAACAGAACCAGGATGTCCTTTCTACTTTGTACTCAGCTTATAAGATTTCACAATATTTACATTTAAAAGGCGACTTCAAAACCCAGATCCCACCACTGTGCCGAAGCTGGCTACTCAACTGCAACTATGTTCCCAAGTGAAGTGAATGCTGACAAACACCTTGACCTATTGAAAAGACCTGCTGCGTTCTCAGGGACTGATGTTAGTCCCGGTTGTAACAGCCCAAAACAGGAGAGCACTCTGTAAAGCTGCTTCATTGTATACATGGCAGTATCGCATTGCAGCTCTGGTGCGATTGTAGTGTTTGTTGGTGAAGTCCGTGCATCTCCCTGCACCTTTTCAAATTGATTTGAGGCACCTGCTGTGCTGAAACTCTGCTGCGTTTCCCCACAAGCCGAAACTCCAGGGCTTCAATAAATTGATCACCAGCCTGCATGATGGTTCAGGCAATTGCAGCATTGCTAAGAACAATAAATTGGCCAATTCTAGCTGGCACAGAAAAATAAAATGCACCACGCACTCCACTGAGGCCTCAGCTGGTTAAGATCCTGGGTTCGATACCTGATCGGTGCGGAGATGGCTAATATCAGCTGGGGCAGCAGTAGAGGAGCTACAATTGACCTCAGTGCCATTGGGTTAGTCAGGGGGAAATCACCAAAGTGCCCACTCCTAATCGCTATCTTGCAATCACTGCTGAAAGTGTGCATGTGTGAACTTTAGATAAGAAAGGGATTGGGATTGGCTGTGATGTCCTAAGCAATAACATAGTCTAGGCTCACATATGACGAAAAGATAGCTGGGCAAGATACTGGGGCGTGGGCAAGGTCTGTGGTACTGTACCTCAGCCATGCCATGGGGCGGGGGTGGGTGGGGGATGAGAGGTGTTGCCGTGGGGAGGGAAAAGTAAGAAAGACCAGCAAAAAAAGAGCTGCTGTTGCCTCATTGCGTATTTTAATACACTCAGGAAGAACCAGCTTTGAAAGGTTGACAATAGCACCAAATCTGATATATCATTAAATCTGATATAGCACCAAATCTGATATAACACTAAATCTGATATAGCACCAAATCTGATATAACACTAAATCTGATATAACACTAAATCTGACTATAGGACTAAATCTGATATAACACCTAAGCTGACTAGAGCACCAAATCTGATATAGCACCAAATCTGACTATAGGACTAAATCTGACTATAGCACCAGAACGGTGACTGCCGGGCAAGGTTTTTGTCGTAGCATTTCTTTTATAGCATGAACTTTTTTGATGCAGTTTTTTTTTTTATTGCTCGTGACCTGTGTAACTGTTTGTGAGGACATAGGTGATGGATGAGCGGGACTTGGTGTGAGATAGGATGCAGGTATCAGAGCTTTAAACCAACTGAAGGGAATGGAGGAGGCTAGCCTGTAGAGCATTGGAACAGTCCATTTGGGTGCTGTATTGCCAGCGCATGCATGACTGTGCACTTGTACAGAATTTGTGTGTGTATCCATTAATATAATCTGGAAGTGAATGTGCAAATCACATAATATATGATTAATATGGTTTATATCAGTACTTCTGCACACTCTGTGAAATTCCACAGTCCCAATGCCTTGTAAATTCTCCCTCCTGAGCAATTCAGTGATAGGTTCCTCATATGGTGAACTCCTCAATGTGTAGCATGGCTACGGGTCCTGAGTGCTGCCACCCTGCATTATGGGGCACAGAGGTCTATGGAGCGCTTGCTAAGGCTGTTGGAAGTGCTTGATGGAGATAAGCAACACTCAAAGGTAAGAAGGAGGTTTGAGTGTATGAAAATACTATAGAGATGGCCCAAGAAACTCTTGCTGTTTTCATTAAGGACAAGGTCCTTTAATTTGTTTCATGTGAGAATAAATGACAAGTCAATGGCCAATGAGGAGGTGATCAGCAGCTACATTAGGAGAATATGAATTGCTTGAACTTGTTGCTGAATGAACATTTCCATGGACTTACAGAGCTTGCTTTAGCTGTATAAAATTCAACTTACAACACTGAAGAGCTTTTGATTTGTTTATTGTGGTTTGATAGTCCCTGTGAGGTAAACGCTAAGAAGAATAGGCAGCGATCTGTGTTATACTATGTCAGTAATCGATTAATAAGGCATCTACCTGTATGATCCCTTGCCAAGTCGGCTGGGGTATGAGAATGCAACATTGATAGTTTAGCATACCCCACAGTGCTTGGGAGCTGAAGGCAGATTGTGATCTGTTTACAATCTGGGAAAGACCCCATACACTCTAGTAACACTTCATTGTTGCAATTGACGGCCTTTACATCCAAACAAAGCAGAACTACGTTGGATACTGGGTAAATGGCAATGGCAGAGCTTAATTCTCTTATTGAAATCAATTGGAATTCGGCAGGCATGTAAAAGTCAGCCCGCCAGGGGCAAGGTGCATGTCTATTCCCCTCTCACACTTCATATTGTTTATCAGTAGGAGCCTGTTGGATGTCAAGGAGAGTGTTCAAATGCTTGTGTTATTGTTTATTTTATAAACTTGTAAGCTGCCCTAGGCTGACAGAAATCTGAATATTTATTCGTGCTCCCACATGAACTTTCTCCATGCTACATCAGCTAATTGACAAAACTGTTTCTGTTTGCTAGGCCGGGCAGTGTGACTAACTTGTATAACTGCTCATATCGGGAAAGAAACAAGAAAACTGATGTTGTAAGGAGATCCTTTGGTGCAGCCCATAATCACTTGTAAAGTTAATCTAATTGCTTTACAGACTAAAGGAAAGGATATCTTTAAAAGGCAGAGTGGAGGTAAATGCACCACCCAATGTAGAATTGAACTTCCAGACCAGGAAGGTCCCAGGCTCAAACCCTAATCTGTGTGGAGTTTGCCGATCTTACGTTAGCAGAGGCACTGCTATTAGCCTCAGAACCTCTTGGCTAGGAAGTGCAAAATCGTCCAAGGTTTGTATGCGAACTCTGGGTGAGAATAAGATCAGATATTCTGTGGTGTTCCACCGTGGTCAAATTTCCCACTGATGATCTTTGCTAGATTCTCACACGAGGAATGTGAGGCACTTGACTGATGTACATGAGAGCAGATTGCACAACTTGTACCCCAATAAGAGAGAAAATAAAAAAAAAACACATATCAGACTCAAAGGGGCTACAGTTGATAAGGTGCAACAATGTCAGACTGGCAGAAGTCATCAGATGCCAGGAAATTCCCAACTTTACAGTAATAAAAAAAATCCTCAGTGTTACAGTCACAAGTTAATGGTACCCAGCTTTTGTCTTTACATAAAAGGGAAGAAATTACTGTTGCCAATATATTCGATCAACGCTTAAAACATTCGTACGAGATTCCACCATGAGCTATTTAACCTGAGGTGTATCTGTTAATATCACTCACAGTAGTTTCTATTCTAAATATATTAATTTCAGTGATTAAAACATCTTAATGTAAAAAATAAACAGGATCTGTTGTAAAAATGCCTTGATACTTTAGATATGTTGGGAAAGTACCTTGCATCTAACCTATGTTGGTCATGAGCCCTCAAATGCTGAAGTGATCACGTTGCTACATTAGTCCAATCTTACCTTTAGTAAAAAAAAATCCTAGACTTAGACACCCTCCCACACCCATGCAATCCTTTGCAATTGGGCAAGGGGGTCAATTTCCTTTTTGGTCAACACAACAGGAAGTATGGCCCCAATGTTTCTTTAATCCTCTAACCCACCTAGCATGTACTGGAGAATGATATGCCAATGAGGGTCAAGTCTGCCATTCAAACTTGGCTGACCTAGTTGTAGCCTCTGTGTCGTCCCTAATCATTGCTCGGCAGTGAGATTCTTGAAATAGCTCACTCTGGAAACAGCATTGGGAATCTCCATCTCAGTTCTAAGGATGAGCTTGGACTACAGTACTGATCTTGAGGGTAGAAAATCTGGCCTGCAAAGACCATGCTTAATGCACTCGTTCTACATTCCTGTGGGTGCTATCTGCATGCAGGTATTAACCCATTTAAAACAACCGGTTATAATGAAATAACAACAGATGAAGGGTTCGACCCGAAATGTTGACTCTGTTTCTCTCTCCTCGATGCTGCCGGATCTGCTGTGTGTTTCCAGCATTTTCTGTTGTTATTTCAGATTTCCAGCATCCGCAGTATTTTGCTATTGTAACCAGCTATAATAACTGGGTTAAAGCCTGTGTAGCAATAGCACATGCAGGAATGTAGTCTGAATGAGTTAAATCTTTGTACAAGGACTTTGACAATGGAACTTCTACCATGTGGCTTTCAGAATTTTAGTTTGGAACTTTGTCCCAATTTATTTTAGACCGTGATGCAATAATGCAAGACATTTACAAGGTGTCAGCTTCCCTTTGCAAGTCTAATATTGTCATAGGAAACATAGATACTCAGGAAATTATTTTGTAATATCATTTTTTGCAATAATATGAATGAATACATTAACCAGATAACAGGATGAAAAGGGTTTTGTTTTATTGTCTATATAGTTTAATACTTGAAACCTGCCATAAACATTATGGATCTATACAAGTTGAAATTACTCTCAGTGTGCTAGTCCACTCATATGAAATTACTCTGTGCATTCTTTAAATACTTACATCAGTCCTTTTGCTTTACCATGCATATTTTCTGATTGGTGAAGTTTATGTATGAATACTTAGGCCGGAATTTTGCCGGCGCTCAGAGGTGGGTCCGCTGTCAAAACCAAAAAGATTGACAGCGGGTCTGGATCCCGCTGTCAACCCGCCTCCATGTCAGTTTCCCAAGTGTCGGGTCTGTCTGCGCTTTACAGACCCCACACCAAGCGGCGGGTGAGCCAATTCAGATACTGAAGAGCTTGTTAAAAGGTACTTAAATACCATTTTACCATGTACTTACCATTTTACCAGCTTTTTCACGAGGTTCCTGGCGCTCAGGGGTCATGTCAGGTAAGTAGGTTGGGCTGTCAATAATTCTTCATTCCTCTGACTAGTTGACAGCTGCAAAAGTGGTATAAAAGCTACCATTTCACAGCTGTTCACTTTCCAATCTGAAAAGCTGAAGCCTTCAGGATTTGGAATACACTTTTCAGCTTTATGCAGTTTGGAAGTGTTTGGAGTGTGCTCTCTGTCCACTGTCACCTCCTTGGAGCAACCTCTCTCTCCATTGACAGATCGCTTCTGTCATCTCAACTTCAGCTGCCATCTATTCCAGTAGCATTGGTACCCTTGAAAAAATCTCACCTTGGTCCTCAAAATCCCACCACGATGAGAACCAACATCACCAGCAGCACCAACAACAACACCAATCTGCTCTGCAATCACCTGATGCTGCACAGGACAAAGGGCATCAGCACCCAACCACATTGCTGCCCGGGAGGCCAAGGATGGCCTCACCATAGCCAGATTTACTTCACTTGACGCTGTACATCCTGGCTGCCACATGATGTGCCAGGTTGGCACCACCCCACACCAACGCCATAAAGCATCCCTACAATGTCCAAGCCATTCCTTTCACACTCATCACCATTGCGGGGGTATCGTTATGTCTCACCATTCACTGCAACTCACTAAGCCACTTCCAAAGGTGCTCACAAATCTGTCCAAGAAGGCAAAGTGTTGAAAATAAAGATTTCAATGTTTGGCAACACATCAACAGAAACTTTACATGAACATTAGCGAAAACACCCAAGTGCCTACTCTTGTGTGTTGTTAGTTGGTATGATTGGACAAGCATGAGGGTGAGTGTGTGGGGTGGCGAGTGAGATGGGGATGTGATGATATAGATAGAGAGAGGGATGGGTGAAGGTGCAAGGTAAGTTGATGTGAGTAAAGATGTGCAGGAGTAGGGTAGGGAAGACAGAGTTATGGGGATGTGATGAGTGTCACAGCAGGATGAGGTTGAGTGTGACTTTACAGTAACGTTTCGTGATCTTCTGAGATCATTGAAAGGTTTGCACCACTGCAACCTGGGCCTCCTGACGCCATCCCTGCTTGTGTCCTCCTGTGCAATGTGCAACCAGGCTGCGTTGATCTCCTGGGGAGGTCTCTTCCGCCCATTGGAAGGGATGAGAACCTCCCTGCGTGCTGTGACTCCCTCCATAAGCATATGGAGGGAGTCATGGGAGAGCCTGGGTGCAGCCGTGCACCTTTGTGCAGTGTTTGCCGCACCTCAATGCTGCAGAACACTGACAGCAGAACTGTCAAAATGAATGTGGACATGGCCCCTTTAAGGAAACCAGCCGATGACGAGTCATCAAATGACGTCATCAGACTCGCTTCCTTTTAATTGGCTGGGAACCTCGCAGGGCAGGCTTAACCAGCCCAATCAACGGAAAATTCTTGTCACAGAGTGGGATGGAGCCGGGAGCGGGGTCACAACCCGCCACTGACCTCGGCCGCACTGAGCCTGCCTCGGTTGGCGAAATCGCGGCCTTAGTGTGCGTCCATTTTGGGAGGGGTTAAACTGTTTATTTTAGTAATGCATAGAGGAAAGTGGCAGAAGCATGTTCAGAGTTCAAACCTGTACTCCACTAATTGGAAAATACACCTCTAAATGCATTCAAATGGCACTGAAAGGAATTTCACATGAATCTGCCAATGGATTTGTTACAAATGCCACTGTGAGTATTTTCAACACTATAACTTAAGATGGTACTGAAACAAATGAATAGGTAAGTAACATTTTTAACTCGCTTAGATGAGAAGTAACCTTTGGACTGCTGGTATGCTCAGAAAATAATAAACACAGACTTTATTTTGATGAATGGTGTAAATGTATTAATTAGTATCCTACAAACCACCATTAAAAACAGTACTCATTTTCTTCAGATATTTTCCCACTAAGTTGTCCTCACAGTGACAGTAATTGACTAAAGGGGGATTCTTACAGCCTGTGGCATCTGTTCTCAGATGTAAAATTCCAAGTTTTCTGTTGTGGGCTGTTTGATAAGTTAGGTTTTGATTAAATGTTACATTTACTTAATTTCACGCAATGTATAATTTACCCCTACAATTAACTCCAGTATCCCCAGGAACTACACTTCCACACAATCCTGGAAAGTATCCCCCTGTTGGACACCCTGTTAATCCTAATGTATTTTTAAATCACCCAGACCTATATATTCTTTTCCTCTTTTAGGTTCTTGTGTGTGAGAGATGTTTGACTTTGACAGGAACGTGAGGGGGTGGCAATGTAACAAGTCGGAGCTGTGAAACCTCGCTGACAGGTTGACAGTTGGGTGCTTATAGTGACAAGAAACAGTGCTAAACCGCTACAGAATGCAAACCAGTATTCCCTCTGCTGATCCAATATTCCCTTTGATCACAACATGGCTGAATGGGATTCGCTGCTAGTCTAAGCACATTGTTTGGTGTTAAGAACCAACAAAGCTGCTTCTGATTTAAAGTGACTGTCTATGATTCTAGACCAGGTCCCAGCTCCACTGCAGCTCGAGAAACAACCCACTCAAGGGGGTTCAAGTCAATCAAGTAACACTTGTTAGTGCAATGTTTGGGCTACAACATTTGACACAATGTAAAAAGACCAGGCATCTAAGTGCATTTTGCTAAGGTAAATATCTCTTCCAGTGGAACCGGCCCCTTTTATCACTTTCATATCTTGAGACTGAAGACACTGGTCAGGCAGTTGCCCATGCGTGGTTGCCACAGTCTTTAATGGGCTACCTGCAGTCTGCTTGGAGTGGATTGTCTGATGCAAAGTATCAGGTGCCTACAATAAAGACGAATGTTTGTGTATTGCCGCAATTTCTCATGCCATTTCAGTCGTCTTTTATTTAAACATCAAAACGCAAATGGCATTCTCAATAATAATAGCTGGGCCCTATTGCTGTACCTGAGCTGTAGAACTAGAAATATGCTACACATGAAAAAAGTGAGCTGCCCACCCGGGCAAATTAAGCCAATGTCCTAATAATGCCTATACTAAATGTATCAGGACGACGCAATAGTTTTGCAACTGAATGGTGCTCCAAATGTTTTTTGAATCGGTTACAATGGCCTAGAAATTTGATCAAGCCCAAAAACAGGCATTCAGGAAGTGTGGCTGGCGCGCAGGGGGCGGGGCTGGCGTGCAGGGGCGGGGCGAAAGCCGCCCACGCCTGCTCATATGGTCACAGGGACGACGTGAAATTGTTGCCGCCAGCTCATTATAATAATTCAGTCTTGCAATCAATGCTATTCATTGGCTGTGCACCTGTTTGGGCTTGACTGCTGCCACTTAAAGGCAGCCAGAACCTACTTAAAGGGAAGTAGACATGGAGGAAGGCGTCTGAAGAAACAAACGGCTGCAAGATCTGCCTATCGGGCCCCCAGGTTCTCTGATGCCGCTTTGGAGGCCCTGATCCAGGCGGTGGACAGGAGGAGGGAGATCCTGTTCCCCAAGGGGGTCAGAAAGTCCACCAGGCAACACCCTCGCCACCAGTGGGATGAAATCATTGAGGAGGTCAATGCCATGAGCTTAGCTCCCAGGACATGGGTGCAATGTAGAAAAAAGTTCAGTGACCTCACCAGATTTGTCAAGGTAAGAATCCTGTTCTCTTACTCTCAGCTCACACCTCCACCACCTCCAACCTCACTACTCACAATATTCCCCTCCGACACTTCCCTTCACTCTCCTACAATCACTGCACCACACTTCACTGCACCTCCTTCTCCACCTACTCACACACTCTGCACTTCCTACTCTCACCACTATTACAACCCTCACTACCGCACACCTCACATCTTACACACTACATACAAAACTATTCGACCATGACAATCGCATTCCCTAAATACCTTACAAGTGTGCCACGGGCACGCACTCTTCTTTCTTCCAGGAGAAGGTCACGCACAACTTGCAGCAGGAGCTCGTGACTGGAGGAGGCTGATCCTGCCAGCACATCCTGTCCTCTATGGAAGAAAAAGTGCCGGCCATCACGGGCAGGGGAGAGCCACGGCCGTGGCGAGTGGCGGCACTGGAGGAGACGCAGCGCAGGGATGTTTCACACCTTATCCTCTTTTTTCCTTCTTGCTTCTATCTCACCCTACCCATGCTGCATTCCAAACTGCAGCTGCTTTCACCTGCCACACTTCTCTCTCTGCTCTCCCTTCACACTAAAAGCTAACCCTTGTCCCTCTCTTTCATTTCAGGTGCTGAATGTGTCGAGCACCTTCTGCCACTTTAGGAAGAGGAGGGGCCTTCCTGAAGATGCAGCGTCACTCGATCTGACCCTAACAAGCACCAGCTCAGAGACGGGCACCGCCCGTACTTTGGAGGGTAGGCTAGAGGAGGAGGTCTTCACATAGTGAAACACCGGCCACCAGTGTGCAGGAGCTAGGTCGAGAGGGATAGGACGCCACAGGAGCCAGCTAGCCAGAGGTCGAGATCACGTACTCGTTTTGCTGCAGAGGGTCTCCGATACAGACATTGAGGGCCCAGGCTACCGAAGGACGTTCATGGCCATACACGAGGAAATGCTTGGTGCACTGGGCAGCTTGTCAGCGAGCTTGTGCACAACGGCTCAGAGCATGGAGGAGTCCAGCTCCAACTTGTGTTGGGGCTTTGCGCAGAGCAGAGTTACTGAAAAGACAGAAAAAAACACAATTAAAAAAAACAGCTAACATGAGAATTGAGTTCTCACTAAAGCCATCTTTAAAAGGATGGTATCTTTTATTTCGCTGTTCTATTTTTTTTTTGCAAATGGATTTTTTTTTGTCAATGTGCTTGCTTGGGCTTTCGATTGTAGGTAGCCTTGAATCTTTTATGTCACGTCTGTACAATTTAAATGGCGATGTAAGGTTTTGTGACTGAAGAGGCTGAATTGTGTGCTTTTATTTTGAAAATGACAGATTGGTTTTCTAAAGCTTGTCCATTGTTCTGTTAATTAATGGAATGTTGGAAATGTTGGCATCGGGCTTCAGAGATTGTAACCACTGAATAGGAGGAGAAATCAAAAGCTTTCATTAATACAATCCAAAGAATATCTCCGAATGCTGTGAATTTATTTTCTTATTGGTATTTGATGTAAACCACTTCTGAAAAACTAGGTTTTTTTTCAATAGAACTTCCTGAGTGGCCATTACCATTTTGTAAAGCCTTGGAACAAATGGAAGAGATTGAAAAAAGTCATGTTTATTAAAAAAAAATGAGCGAAAGTTTTAGTTGGCAACAACTTCGATGCATGCAACCCGCTTTTCAACAATATTGTCCAAAGTTAAATTTTGAATAGATGACTGTAATAATGGTGGAATATTTTATGCTAATATTAATTTTACAATGGAAGGTTAATGAAGATTCAGAGAGCCAAGTAATGTGAAACAAAGTCCGTCAGCATTAGAGACTGGCGTTGGGTATATTCTGATGGAACAGGTGGTATCTCTCAGTACAACTCAAACCAATTAAAAGGGACCAGACAGTTACCACTGGGAGCACAAATCACTCACCCATAACTCTTTCGATAGATAGTAATAGTTTCCGGGACATTTAAGCTCTTAAAGAAAAAGAAATGCTGCTCCTTGTCCTAACCTAACACATTTTTTAAATCTACCTACAGGGTTGCAAAGCTGACTGTCCCCTTCCTAGTGGACAGGAGAATATGGAAGATGGCTGCAGCCTGCACGTACCCATAGAGCTTGAGGATCGCCTCTGCTACTCACTAAATGTCATGTCTCTGAAGCGAGTTGGCAGCTTGTATTTGGACTGATTAAATCAAGATGACAAGTGGCCTTCTGACTTGCCTAGTGCATTGGGTTAGAAAGTGATGATGCTACGGTGGAACCTCTGTGTGTGGTGTAGGAAGCTCTTGAGTGTCTTTAAGGAAGCAGATAAAGCAGATTGATAATGGGTCTTCTGTCATCATTAAGGGTGAGGCCCTTTTCTGCCACCTAGAAGTTTGCTACCATTCATAAGATCAGGGAGGTTAGCCTCCGTTTTAGCTCCATCTCTCTTCCACTTGACTAAAACACATCAGACCGACAACAGTCCTATGAGGAATAGCATATTGAGTTTTTGCTGTAAAAAGGTGTCATTAAAAATTATTTATCGGGCTTTTTTATCTAGAGTATGATTGTCGACTGAAAGAATTATCCAGATTGAAGTTAGCTAAACTCATGGTTGAATGAATTATAGTTGTTAAGCCACATAGGAAAGACTATGGTCAAAGCATCACAGTTTAAATAGCACAGATTATAAAACAAGATCAGACATAGCTGCAGATTCCTTAAATAAATGACGGTGTGATGCATTTAACCATCTTCAGCATCAATCAGGATTTGTCCTAATTATGGATAGTAACTGGATGTTGGTGTTGCTCTTTAAGTATGTCAATAATGTGAATCAGTTCAGTCGATAAGAATATAAGAAGCAGCGTTGATTCTTGCTGGAATTGTACATAGAATGATGGCATTAGATCATTGCAAGACACTGCATGATGCACTAAATATTTGACTTGATAGTATGTTGATAACTTTGTATTATCAGATACAGAAAGGAATCTGAATGCTGCAAATATTCTTTAGTTAAAACTTGTAGGATTCAACATAGAGTGTCTCATTTCTGGAGTAGGAACGTTGCAATACTGGTGATGTACTGACCTAGCGGGATACGTAAAACTAATGATCGTCACCATCCGCTTTTTTATGATGGCAAAAGTATATCATAACAATTGTCGTAATTATGACTCAGAGGATTTTGAAATCCCTGGAAAGTGGTGAGATTTATGGCAAGTCACAACATTGCCACTTTCTCTGCGTTATACTTTTAAAATTGATTGTACTGTGTTGTTAAGAATATATTGTGATAATTCCTGTTTGTGAGCCTGATTTTGGTTCTATAGTGAGTGAAATTAGCTCTCTAAGTGGCATTCAAATCATTCTGTAGTTTCACCAAATATTGTAGGTACACACACATGCATTTTGAACCTTGTAAAGCACAGCTAATTACTTATTTGTGCACAGGTTTTCTATCCTATCAACTATTCTCTACTAAAATGTACTTTCGTAAAATGTAATTTTTCATCTATGGATGTTAATGTGGCCCGAGTTTTAAAAGCTAAAACATGCCACACATTTTTTTTAGCCAAAGTTTTATTAATAATGTGTATAAGGTGCTAGAACTTGTTGATTGACCAAAAGGCTGTGTTATAGAACAGCGAGATGTAGGTTAACATTGGTTAGCAAGGCAAACTAATTCCCCACAGAGAGTGAAGGGAAAATGGACGATGCTTTATCTCAGCTTACTCTGACACACCTACCTGATGCCTTGGATGACAAACCCTTTACAGGTCGGGAGGGGCCTGAAAGAATGGAGATAGAAACAAACAAACAAACAAATTGAGGATAAAATTGGAATTAATGGCTAGTTGAGTTTCTGCAGTGACTGGTTGAGTCACAAGATAATTATAGATGAGGAAAGTTACTTGACCCATCTTACTTCATCATACAGAGTGATCCTAATGTTCCCCACAATGTAGTAGCATCCAATTGTTTCATAAATAAAACCAGGGTTTTTGCCTCCGCTGCTCTATCTGGGATTCTATTCCACACATTGATCACTCTTTATGTGAAGAAGAATTCTATGATATCAATCCTAAAAGTACCTTTTACTGTTTTGAATGACCTCCCCTAGTTCTTGTCCCACAGTTTAATTTAAAGTAATATTCCGAGTTAACTTTTTCTATAGCCTTTACAATTTTGTGTACCTCTATAAGATCGCCTCTCAGCCAAGGGGCCGATTTTGGTTTGCTGCGGTAATCAGGCGAGCATTGCGATTGAGCTGCCTGCCCGATCGCAGCACGAGATGCCTGAACCAGCTTGGTGGTCGGGCCTCAGTAGCCTGCAGCCGGTGAGCTGTGATTGCCGAATGGACCTATTTTTGGAGTGGTCTGTGTCAACCACATTAAGGATCGCCGGTTAGGCCTCTGCATGCCAGGGATCAATGGGTAGGACTTGCATGGCGCATGTCCTGCCCATTGGTATGTGAGAATAGCATTGGGGTCCTACAATGGGTGAAGGACCCCGATCTAAATATTTAAAGAAAGCTCCTGCCTGTTTCGGACACAAGCCCTGGCTGTTCATTTGGACACCTACTTGAAAGTGCAGTCGGGCAGGCCTTGGGAAGTCAGTAAATGGTCATTTGCTGACTGCCCCATTCTCCAGCATAAACGGGGCAGCAGCCATATGAAAATCAGCCCCCAAGTCGCTCTGGTCTTTCCCCATAATTCCGATCCCTGATTAGGGATCAGACATGTTCGTGGCTCTTCTCTGCACTGCCTCCAGCACTTGAATATTTCATGTTTCTTGGCGACCAGAACGAGACACAGTGTTCAAAGTGTGGTCGGACCAGAGCACTATCATTCTAATTAAGAAAGTTTCAAGGCTTGATTCCCTGTCTGTGTTAAATTAGCTGGCGTGAGCCAGGATGGCAGGAGAGGTGCCTTGGAACCCATTGATTGGAGAAGGTAAAATGAGCCAGGGGTTCTGGTTCTGATTGCTACTGGAAGTACATGTGGTGTGGACATCAAGTGAGAACAGGATCAGCTTGGCTATGATGCTGCCCCACCCCAGTTACATAGCCTGCTGATATATGAATAATTTAATTCTCCGCCCCACTCCCACTCTGACCTCTCTGTCCTCGGCCTCCTACGCTGTTTCAATGAAGCTCAATGTAAGCTTGAGGAACAGCACCTCATCTTTCGACCAGGCATTTTACAGCCTTCCGGACTCGACATTGAGTTAAACAATATCAGATCATAACCTCTGCCCCCATTTTATTGGATGGCAGCAGTTGCTGACGATCCTGTTATTCTCATTCACACCTCCTCATCAACTTGAAACGTTGGGGGGAATTTTAATCCCAAAAAACAGGTGGGTTGGGGTCGGGTGGGAGGTTAAAGTATTGAAAAACTGAATCCATCTCCAATATGCCCACTTCCGGTTTTAACGGAGGTGGAACGGGGGAGCGAGCAACCAACCCACTGCCAGGAGGTGGGTCTCCCATTTAAATATTATAATGAGGCTGGCGTGCCTCAGATTTAACCGCCATTACAAATTTAACTCTGGGTGGTCGGGTTTCTCAGGCCTCAGGGAACCCGCCAGCTAAATTAAAGCGAGGATTTCTGGATCCAGGAGGGAAGTGTGTTTACACTTACCTCCTGGATCCAGCGTCCCTCCCTCAGCGTCGAGGCCTCCAATCCCACCCCCAGGCCTCCAATTCTCCCCCCACCCCCCCCAGCCAGGCCTCCAATCCCCAACCCCATGAGGCCTCTGATCGCCTTCCTGGACTCCCCCCTCCAGCCCTGATGCTCCTCGGCCTCTCCTCCCCCCACCGATGCTCCGGCTCTGATCCTTCTCCCCCTCCCCCGATGTTCCCGCCCTGATCCTTCCCCTCCTCCCCCAATGCTGTCAGTGGGTGGGAAAGAGAGCTTTGAAATGCAAATCAGGCCTTGCCATTTCTAGACCGCTTCGTAGCCCCCTCCCCCCCAACCCGCTTCTGACCCACCTCCAGTTTAAAATTCCGGCCGTTAACTCTGTTTCTCTCTCCACCGATGCTGCCTGACCTGCTGAGTATTTCCAGCATTTTCTGGGTTTTTTCAGATTGCCAGCATCCGCAGAATTTTGCTTTTGTGTGAGTAATGGCCCTTTGGGTGAGGTACTGAAGGGTGCCTGTTGCCTAGGAAACTGTACCTCAACAAGGAGTCCCAGCCTTTGGGGAGGAGGGGAGTGGAGACAAATATGTTGAAGAGAAAAACACAGTTACCTGTGGGAGAGAAAAAACTGAAAAGAGTGGAAATCTGAGTAAGGAAGATAGGTTAATGCTTGAGGTAAAATCCTGAAAGATTAACTTACCTTTCTCTTTCAGATGCTGACTGGCCGGTTCTGTATTCTCGCCACTTTGTTTCAATTTGAATTTTCTAGCATTTGCTGTTTTTTCAACCTCTAAACATAGAAACATAGAAGATAGGAGCAGGAGTAGGCCATTCGGCCCCTCGAGCCTGCTCCGCCATTTAATGAGATCATGGCTAATCATCCAGATTCAGTACCCTGCCCCTGCTTTCTCCCCATATCCCTTTAGCCTTAAGAAATATATCTAACTCCTTGAATATATTTAATGAATTGGCCTCAACTGCCTTCTGTGGTAGAGAATTCCACAGGTTCACCACTCTCTGGGTGAAGAAATTCCTCCTCATCTCAGTCCTAAATGGCTTACCCCTTATCCTTAGACTGTGATCCCTGGTTCTGGACTCCCCCGCCATCGGGAACATCCTTCCTGCATCTAGTCTGTCTAGTCCTGTTAGAATTTTATAAGTTTCAATGAGATCCCCTCTCATTCTTCTAAACTCTAGCGAATACAAGCCCAATCGACCCAATCTCTCTTCATACGTCATTCCTGCCATCCCAGGTATCAGTCTGGTGAATCTTCGCTGCACTCCCTCCATGGCAAGAACATCCTTCCTCAGATAAGGCGACCAAAACTGCACACAATACTCAAGGTGTGGTCTCACCAAGGCCCTGTACAACTGCAGCAAGACATCCTTGCTCCTGTACTCGAATCCTCTCGCTATGAAGGCCAACATACCATTTGCCTTCTTAACCGCCTGCTGCACCTGCATGCTTACCTTCAACGACTGGTGCACAAGGACTCCCAGGTCTCATTGCACTTCCCCTTTTCCCAATCTATTGCCGTTCAGATAATAATCTGCCTTCCTGTTTTTGCCACCAAAGTGGATAACCTCGCATTTATCCACGTTATACTGCATCTGCCATGCATCTGCCCAATCACCCAACCTGTCCAAATCATATTGGAGTTTCTCTGCATCCTCCTCACAACACACACACCCACCCAGCTTTGTGTCGTCTGCCAACTTGGAGATATTACATCTAGTTCCCTCGTCTAGATCATTAATATATATTGTGAATAACTGGGGTCCTAGCACTGATCCCTGCGGTACCCCACTAGTCACTGCCTGCCACTCGGAAAAAGACCCGTTTATTCCAACTCTTTGCTTCCTGTCTGCCAACCAGTTCTCTATCCAAGTCAGTACCTTACCCCCAATCCCATGTGCTTTAACTTTGCACGCTAATCTTTTTTGCGGGACCTTATCGAAAGCCTTCTGAAAGTCCAAATACACCACATCCACTGGTTCTCCCTTATCTATTTTACCAGTTACATCCTCAAAAAATTCCAGTAGATTAGTCAAGCATGATTTACCTTTTGTAAATCCATGTTGACTTTGTCCGATCCTGTCACTGTTTTCCAAGTGCTCTGCTATTACATCTTTTATAATGGACTCTAGCATTTTCCCCACTACCGATGTCAGGCTTACCGGTCTATAATTCCCCATTTTCTCTCTCCCACCTTTTTTAAATAGTGGGGTTACATTAGCTACCCTCCAATCCATGGCAACTGTTCCAGAGTCTATAGAATTTTGGAAGATGACCAGCAATGCATCTACTATTTCTAGGGCCACTTCCTTAAGTACCCTAGGATGTAGATTATCAGGCCTGGGGATTTATCGGCCTTCAATCCCGTCAATTTCCCGAACACCATTTCCCTACAAATACTGATTTCATTCAGTTCTTCCCTCTCATTCGACCCTATATTTCCCGATATCTCTGGGAGGCTATTTGTGTCCTCCTTTGTGAAGACAGAACCAAAGTATGTATTTAATTGGTCAGCCATTTCTTTGTTCCCCATTATAAATTCCCCTGATTCTGACTGCAAGGGACCTACGCTTGACTTCACCATTCTTTTTCTCTTCACATATCTATAGAAGCTTTTACAGTCAGTTTTTATGTTCCCTGCAAGCTTACTCTCATACTCAATTTTCCCCCTCTTAATTAATCCCTTTGTCCTCCTTTGCTGAATCCTAAACTGCTCCCAATCCTCAGGTTTGCTGCTTTTTCTGGCCAATTTATATGTCCTCTCCTTGGATCTTATGCTATCCCTAATTTCCCTTGTTAGCCACGGTTGAGTCACCTTTTTTGTTTTATTTTTATGCCAAACAGGGATGAACAAATTCTGTAATTCTACTAAAAAATTTGGGAATCAGAAATACTGTTGTCCTACTGCTATATTTAAATTTTATGCTAAGATACGTTTAACTTCAAAAAATAACTCAGTCGCTGCATTAACAACTGATGGATGGATGGAAAGATTTAATGCTTTAACAGCGATTCAGACCTCAGCTTCCACTTAAATGACAGGGGCAACTGTTGGGTGTGACAACTATAAAAGGTCGGTGATTGTGTACAATCTTGGGATTGTGAGGGTCAGTAACTGATTCCAAAAGTGCTAACCATTTGCGAAACTAGTAAGAAGGGATGCTCAATAATAGCAAGTTATTATGATTATGTGCTAGAATAGAATCATCAGTGGTAATTATGAATTGTTTTACTACTATGCTATCCATGTGTTAAACATGACAGCAATAGTGCAGTTGAACATATAACTATGGAACGGCACTGGAGGTGTGTGTGTGAACAGAAAACAGTTCCTTCACTAGGCAAAATGGAAGCAGGTCAGTGCAGATTATTTACTTTTGACAGTAAACAATGACGTTCAATGTTCATTTTGATTTTCCTTTTTATAAAACCCACCACAAAGCTTGTGCACATATATAAAAACGTGACAAAAGTTTTGGACTCAACAAGTGATATGCCGTGCATATCATTATTTATTGAAATACTGAAAAATTCCATCAGTGTAAAGAAACTCTTGGCAAGAAATGACATGACGGTACGTCATTCCACTTATTATAGTACATTTAGAGTAATGAACCAAGTAACTGCACACTGAGTAGGAGTTGAATGGTCTGAAATCCAAGGCAGCTGCAGAACATCAGCAATACATAGAAAGTACTGACAAGACAGAATGTCTGTTCACACAAAAGAGCACAATAATAAAACAGTAAAAGCTTAACATTATTTTGTGATTTCTGCATCTGTTTATATTTACTACCAGGGCTTGCCAGATAAAACAATTACCACAGCTGTGTTTTTTTTTAACCTACTGTGTTGGGCAGCGTGAGAGGAACCCTTCGGTGACCTGGCAGTGTCCTTGAAATTGCAAGGTAGAACTGTTCTGATTGAATTCTGGGCAATGCACCCACCCATATAATACTCTCCAAAATAATTGTAAACAACACAACAGAGAATTAGCTTCACAATGTTCTGTAAGACATCAGTAAAGGGGTTTTCCTAAGACCTGAAGCAGGCAACTAAGAGTACAGACAGGAGACACTGTCTACCTATCTGTATTTTGTAGCAGACAAAGCTAGTTCAGTGCTTGTGTCCATTGAAGTAAGTATCACGGTTTTACATTCTGCACTGCAGTGAGACCATGGAATACAGAAAACATAAGCTAACTACAGTCTTTGGTATAGAACATACAGTTTACAAGACAATTTATTATTTAATGCAAGATTTCAACTTTAAATCTTTCCGTTCAGCTAAAGATGAAGCCATAGTTCACATCATTTGCAACAGTTTTATCCTTTTTTTTACATTTTCAGATTCGTACTATATATATATAATATATATTTAAATGAACTGCGTGATTCTTTTTAAGATATACGTTTGTCCCTGAACTGGCTGTAGCTGCTAATTTTCGAAAGGCGCTACAGTGAACAAATGCATTTATTTGGCTTTGTCATTCTTGCTCTCTTACACAAAGGTGAAACAATGAAGAAATAAATTAGTAACATAATTGTCTACAGTTTAAACTATGATGTACAATATAAACGGTACTATTCCAATAACAAAGCCAACAATCCTGAAAAAAAACTAATTGTTTATACAATCTCTACAAGTGATCGTGTGGCCAAAGATCTATCTGTTCAAATTAAAGTCTTAGTGAGATTCCATTTTTGATTTTAGTGTCTCACGACATAATTAAGTACTGGTAAAAAAGTTACCGATCAAACATAATTAAGGAAATCATTGCTTTGCAATTCGTGTCATCACAGTTCTTTCCCACAGGAGCTAGTAAATGTAAACACCTTTGTTTGCTGAATTTACAGTATTAATACTTCAATTATATTCTTCCGCATATTCAGATTCACAGAAATAAGGCAAGACTCACTTAACTGTGACATCACAAGTTTAATACTACTATATTAAGTATTAAGAGTTGTGAATGTGAGATGAGTTTTGAAATCCCAGGTCTGTTATAGTTTTTTTTCCCTCTCTCATTGTTCTGCAGCAGGCTTTGGTCTACTTCAAATAACATGTACACTTTGGCTAAAAAAAAAACCTAATGGGTACGTAAGGTGGTTGTCAAACTAATTGCTTGACAGATGGTTCCTTGCAGCCTTTGCAGGCCTCACACATAGATAGGCTCTTGTGATTTGAGCGAGCAAATGGAGAGTGAAGCCAACTACAGGCAAGCCTTCAGATCCCCTATCAGGTACCACATCGATGATCACTGGGGACATAGCTTTGGGGAAGAAGAAGGATCGAGAAGGTTATGATGGCTCATTACTGTTACCAGATTTGCTTTGTATCCCACATGCTTTGAAATCTAAGGGTTTCTTAGTGCACTTGAAGCCCCAACTGTATTGCCATTAGTGCACAACTCCCAAGCTTATTCTTAAATTTCCTAGAATTAATGGTCAATCTAAACAAATTGGAGACAATTATGTGATATTAATTTGATCAGTTTGACAAAGTGAACTTCATATGAGTAAGCGCTTCCTTAAAGGCCTCACAGAGGTTTCCTTTGAGGGGAGGGGGGCGGGGTTAGGGGGGCTGTGTAGCACAGGTGTGTTGGGTTCACAGTTATCAGATTCCATGGCAATACCCTGATACATCACTCGTTTAATGATGAACGGATCTCATTATATTGTCCTCTTTCCATCTAGTGCACTGAAATGTTTCTTGTTTTTTTTTAAAATGATAGTTGCTTGACGCAGCTTAGAATTTCTGCTCAAGATGCAAAGGCCCCGGGGGATGTAGTTTAGGCCCGCTTGGCATGCAGCATTTCAATAAGAAGGTTGTTGCAGGGTACATCTCCATTCAGGTGCTTGTAGTAGAGGTATTCTTCGGCCTGCATGCTGATGGCCCGGATTTCTGGTAATCGCAGGAGAAGCTGTCCAAACTTGTCCGTTTGCTGAGGGTAGTTACACATCGTATAGTCTAGCAGTGCAGCATTAACTTGTTCCTGAACACTTTCGACAAGGTGGTAGTTCTCCAGGTTTTTTACATCTGAAAGAAATATTTGAACCGTGATTAATAACTGATTAAAGCAGTCAGGGGGTGAAGGAAGGTGGGGGGGGGGCGGGGGGGTGAAAGAAAGAGATGCAAAAAAAGTGCTTCATTTATAATTTGCAGTTGTAGTCTACTCTAAAGATAAAAAGTAAAAGTCACCAATGAAAAGTTTCTTCAGCAGCTACATTGGTCTTTAATGAACTGACGTGAAAATTGGACAAATAAAATGATCTGTGTTAATTAAAAATGGAAAATGCTGCAAATACACAGCACATCAACCAACATCTGAAAAAGGAAGACATTTTGGATGAGATGCTTAATAATTATAATCCAATTACATTAAGGTCTGTTTTGCTTTTTTCACTTTCAAGAATTTATGGATTGTTGTCCTATTGAGAAGATGAAGCTGTTAGTTTTCCTTTATGTTTGTAAAAGAAAAAACAGAGCAGAGGGAAGTTAAGGTGCATTTAGTACCACCAGCAATTGCTGGGTTAAAGTGTTTAACATTCAGCATGAGGAACCATGCTGGGAAATATTCTGACAACTACAACATGACCAAGAACCAACCCCCTTAGCTGTTGCCTATATTTCCAAAATATACATAATACAACAGTTCTAATCCCTGATTAATTTACTGACCCGAGGTTGAATTAATATCCAAACCTTTGGCTGTAAATCGTGGTTAAAAGCTGACAATGCTCTTGTTTCAGTTTGACATCTCTAAACGATTCTGAAAGCCTTTGACCTGTGCACGCACTACTAATGAACCATCTGGTACACTCCGATAGCTCCTAAAATAATCTGCAGCGCAAGCCTTCGGACAGAGACTCTCTTTGACTGATGAGTTGTGCGTAAATGAAGTGCATGTCCTTCATAAGCGATACTACATTGGAATACCCTTTGACCTTACGCCTACATTAAAAAGCACATTTGAAATTTCCCCTTTTCTAATGGCTCCTAAAGTGCTCCTAATTCTCACTGGTTTCTCGTGGTAAAAGGGCAGCATGAAAGGAGTTGTACATTAAAATGGTCTGATTCACCTCTGTCTACCCCCTATACTCACTGACAACCAAAGTAGTCTTGAGCTTCCAAAATCTCTAATATAAACCTTTCCACTATGTTGTAATTTCCGATTTAAAAAAAATACAGCCATTGAGGAGCAGGTGCATAGTCCATATGTGGGGTCCCTGAGGAAGGCTTTTTCTTGCTACTTTCTAAGTAAAATAGAGTCCTTTTTTGAAATCTGGACTACATTGCAGATAATTACACACAGATTTTTTTTTGGGGGGTGCAATACTGTGACCTGTGGTCCATCTTCAAACCTCGGTAGTGTTCAAGGATTGATCAGTGATTGTTTCCATCAATCAAATGTAGGAAGGTAATTTAAATCAATACCAGTCATTATTTGCTCCGTGGGCTATAAACTAGTGTCTTGAACTCTATTGTGTGGGGAGTTCCTCCCCCCCTCCACATCCCCCACCTCCTACATTTTTGCAGTTACACAAGATCCATTTCTATTCTTACACATAGGTAACTGTATTAATTGATTTCATTATTACATTCTCAGCACCTTAAGCTGACCAAATCATGTATTTGTACTAGGAACATCCAAGTGGAAAGATTCTGAGACATTCATAATGCATTTTCTATTCAAAGAGAGAAAAAAAATCCACATAAAATAATAAGTAAAAGAGCAAAAGCCTGGAGAAGAATTTTCAAAGCAAATCTAGAAATGTGAATTATTATTAATCATAGCCAGTGGGAAAGCATTGCTTCTCCTGGATCACTGTGCTGAAATACCTTCTATAATCCATTAAATATTATTCACTTAGGGATTAATTACCAATTGTTTGCATGAACCAGCCCCTTTACAATCTTGTGGTGCCTATCCATGCATTTTAATAGTGTGAGTGGATGGCAGACTATTAGTCTTATTGAATCTGTTGTTCAGTTTAACTGCTAACGCAGCTATTATATGTTTGATTTCTGGTTTTATCAGGAGGTATTTAGTCTTTTCAACTACTCCATGCTTTCTAGTAGAATTTGTGCATGTGACAGCACAAAACCAGACAAAAAAGTTTGTGTATCTAGCAGATACAATTAGTTCTTTTGAGTACTGCACCTTTCAAACTGCATAGTTATACAATGTAACATTTTGCACAAATCATTTTCTCAGCATCTTCCCTGTTGACTACTGTATGATGCATCCTTACTGATGCAATATTTAATCACATAAGAGTCTCAATGTCATTCTTTATTCTGTGAAAATGAAGTGGTTTTTTTTCCTTCTCTTTACTTCACCTCTTCTGAAGGTGGTTGGGGGGCGGGGAGGTGGGGGTGGAAGATTCATGCTGTGGTGCCTTCTACGAGTGCTGGCAGCCCTCTGACACTTTGCCTGAGTAGCCATGGGCAGCAGGATTTTCCAAAGAATGCAAGGAAGTTCGGCCCGGAAAAGGCTGTTTTGCCCCTTCAGGCTTGTTCCACCAACAGTCCATGTATGGTTATTCTATCATGGAATTTATTGCCTGCCACCATCTTTTGGTCCACCACTTTTGGGGACACTAAGTTCCTTCTCCTATTTCCTCTTGAGAAAAAAAATATCAAGCAGTGCCATTAATATCTGTATAATTTCTTAAACTTCCTTGTCCACCATTACCAATCCCACTTTTAAAAAAAAAATTCATTCTCGGGATGTGGGCGTCACTGGCAAGACTAGCGTTTATTCCCTATTCCTAGTTGCCCTTGAGAAGGTGGTGGTGAGCTGCCTTCTTGAACTGCTGCAGTCCTTGTGGTGAAGGTACTCCTGCAGTGCTGTTAGGGAGCGAGTTCCAGGATTTTGACCCAGCGACGATGAAGGAACGGCGATATATTTCCAAGTCAGGATGGTGTGTGACTTAGAGGGGAACTTGGTGGTGCTCCCATGCACCTGCTGCCCTTGTCCTTTGTCGTAAGAATGAGCCTTACGCGTGGTAAACTTAATGTAAGCTTTAATCAACTTAAAACGGTGCTGCATACAAAAGAGGTCTTACCCTATGCCTCTTCCAGAGCTAACTGATCAGTCCAGTATTTATCCTGGACTGATTACAGGAAGTGATGTCATACAGGAAGCTGAAAAGTGTTACCACATTCTCCCCCCCCAAAAGATTAGGAGGCCGGAATGCTCCCTCCATTTCGTAGCCGTTGGATGAGGGAGAGCCGCACCCGTTTGGGTTCTCGTAGCGGTAGAGGGCCCCTAGCCCGTTTACCCGCTGCGGGCCATGGACCAGAGTCCGAGTGCTCCAGCCCGCTCTGTGAGGGGTCAGAACGATCCTGACCGTGTACTGGTACCCGAATGGGTGTCGGGCAGGGCTGTGGCAGATCCGTTTCTGAGCGTACGGTACAGGGTTGATCGTGGCTGCGCGTGCGAGCCCCGACGGGCTCATAGTCAGTCTGCCCCAGGTCGGCACGCTGGAGTGAGGTACCAGCCGGCGTTAGATCCCGATCATGATGAGAGGCACCTGGCAAGCCCAGAGATGTGCCTGGTACAATATCATCCCCTGGTGTCCCTCTATGTTTCGGCGGGCAGGGAGCCAGATCCCGCAATGACACGGTAGATTCCCGACCGTCAGGATACCGAATATAGGCATAGGTAGGGTTGACGTCAGTGAGCTCAACCTCATCTACCAGGGGGTCATTCTTAGACGCCCGGACATATCTTCGGAGTAGCACTGGTCCCGGTGTAGTCAGCCACGACGGGAGAGATGTCCCATAGGATGAGCGACGCTGAAATCGGAAGAACCGTTCATGAGGCGTCGTATTTGTGGCGGTCGAAAGGAGGGACCGTGTGGAGTGTAATGCGTCTGGAAGTACTGCTTCCCATTGCTGGTTGGGTAGGCCCCGAGATCTCAAAGCCAGACGTACCGCATTCCAGATGATAGCGTTAAAACGCTCGACTTGCCCATTCCCAACCGGATGATAAGGCGTCGTTTTGCTGGCAGCAATACCCCGTTCCGAGAGATAGGCCTTGAGTTCTCCCGACATAAAAGAAGGGCCCCGATCTGAATGAACATAGGATGCCATGCCACAGAAAGCAAATACCTGTTCAAGGCAGCTGATAACCGTGGTTGTCAGCATATTGGGGCAGGGAAAGGCAAACGGAAAACGAGAATACTCATCAACCATTGTTAATAGATAAGTGTTGCGAGTCGAAGAGGGCAACGGCCCCTTAAAATCGATGCTAAGCCTTTGCATTGGCTGGGTCGCATGTATGAGTATACCACCCGAGGGGCGGAAAAACCGAGGTTTCAATTCCGCACAGACTCTGCAGTCCGAGCACATCTTCTTTACATCCCCGGTAGAGAATGGGAGATTTCGGGACCGCACGAAGTGCAGCATGCGAGTAACGCCTGGATGACACAACCCATCATGGATGTCTACGAGCGTAGAGGGTGCCATGGCGGAGCAGAATGCTCGTGTGAGGGTATCCGGAGCCACATTCTCCTTGCCAGGTCGATAGTGGATGGTGTAACCAAAAGAGGCCAATTCCAGCCGCCAAAGCTGGATTTTATTATTTTTAATTTTGGTCCGTTTTCGATTATCGAGCATGAAGGCGACCGATCGCTGGTCCGTGATTAAGGTAAAGTGCTGGCGAGCCAGGAGATGACTCCACTTCCGTACTGCCTCTATGATGGCTGTAGCTTCTTTCTCGACTGGAGGATAATGTAGCTCAGCCCCTTGAAAAGTCCTGGACAAAAATGCCACCGGACGACCTTCCTGATTCAGAGTGGCTGAGATTGCCACCTCCGAGGCATCACACTCAACCACGAAAGGAAGACTCTCATCAATGGAGTGAAGAGCCGCTTTCTCCAACTGCTTTTTCAGGAGGTTAAAGGCTGCAACAGCCGTTGTGTCTAGTGGGAATGTGCTGGCCTTCAGTAGAGGTTGGATTCGGTCCGAGAAGTTAGGAATCCATTTCGCATAGTATGCAAACAGGCCGAGGGCCCGGCGCAAGGAGGCCGGATTCTTAGGTGGCGGGAGTTCTTGGAGTGGGCGAAGCCTTTCAGGGTCAGGTTTAATGATGCCATTGCCCACACAATAGCCAAGGATGTTGATAGTTGGTTGTGACTCAATGGATTTAGCCGCATTCAATGTCAAATTACGGTGCTGGAGTGCATCCCAAAATCGTTGGAGATTGGCGTCATGTTCCTGCTGATTGCGACCTGCGACAGTAATATTGTCCAGATAAGGAAACGTATCCTTCAAGTCTTCCTGTTTGACCAGGTCATCCATTGCTCGCTGGAAGACAGCCACTCCATTAGTGACCCCAAAGGGGAGGCGACGAAATTGATACAGCCGCCCATTGGCTTCAAAGGCTGTATACTGCTTGTCTGAGACCTTCAAGGGTACCTGATGATAGGCGCTTTTCAGATCATAAGTCGAGAACACCGTGTACTCAGCCAATTTATTAACCATATCATCGATGCGCGGCAATGGGTATGCGTCCAAGTCCGTATACTGATTGATGGTCTGTGAATAGTCAATGCACAGCCGTTTCTTGTGAGGTTGTAGAGGGTTCTTAACAATAACGACCTGGGCGCGCCATGGCGACGAACAAGGCTCGATGATATCCTCTGCTAAAAGCCGAGAAATCTCAGCCGCAATAAAAGACTGGTCTTCCTGACTGAAACGGCGTGACTTTGTTATAATCGGTTTGCATCGAGGAGGGATACTGGCAAACAGTGAGGGTTCATCCAGTGAAGCTGCTGACAAGGCACAGAACGGTAATCGAGGTCGTATATTAGAAATAGTGAGTTCAGGTTTGGATCCGCCGAACTCAATGGTAAGCTTCTTATGCTGCTTTTGAAAATCCAGCCCTAAGATAAGATCACTACATAAGTCCTTGAGCACCGAAAGCCGGGTGGAGGGATACCTGTGACCTTTAAGCATTATTTCAACTACACAGAAGCCAGAAATTCTGGTATTAAGTGATGACTGAGCCATCGCAACTGCCTGGTCCGATGGAAAAACATGTAGCTTTAACTGTGCAACAGTCTGTTCCCTAATGAAACTATCAGTGCTACCTGAGTCAATTAAGGCATCTAAAGTATGTCCCTTAATTGATGCTTTTGTAGCTGCATGGAATAGATTCTGAGGACAAGCAGCTGTAATTGGTGTCGTTGCACAAAGAGTGGCTGAAATTCTAGGTGTGTTTCTTCGAGAAAAAAACCGAGAGGAAGCACGATAGTTTTTAGTTGGAACATCCTGATAGGCCCTTACTGGGGCAGTTCGGTAGGACTTAGCTTGATAAGCCCTCGTAGAGGCTCTTGATAGGCAAACCTTTACAAAATGACCCTTTTTGTTGCAATGACTGCAAAACGCATTGCGAGCAGGGCAGAATCTCCGAGGGTGAAACTCATCCCCACAAAAAAAGCATTTCTTAGATTGCCAAGAGGCTGCCACAGTGGGGTCATCATCCTCTTCATCGGTGAAGTCATCAGATCGATCGTCAGGGATAAAGTCCTCCCTAATAGAGTTCACCTGTGGCCTCTTAAATTGCCTGACTGTAGTTAAGGCAGCAGACCGAGGTCTGGGCACTGTAAAAAGGTCTGCATTTCGTTTTGCTAGATCTAGAGAGCAAGCCAGGTCATAAGCTCTCTGCAGCTCAAGTGTCTTACTTTCCAGTAGACGCTGGCGTATAAATGGGGAGGCAAGCCCGCAGATGAACGCATCACGGATCATTTCTTCGCGGTATAGCTCAGCTGAGGCTGCCCGAAAGTTACAGTCCATACTAAGTCTGCGAAGCTCTTGGAGGAATTTATCAATGGATTCCTCCGGCCCTTGTTGGGCTGTAGCTAGTAGATGTCTAGCATAGACCTCATTCGGTGTCTTAGTATATAGTCTCTTAAGCGTCTGAATTGCCTCCTCATAACTGTCCCAGTCTTCCACATACTGAAATACATTCGGGGTGACACAGTTGATGAGTATCCGCAACTTTGAGTTATCATCCGCTTTGCAATACTCAAGAAAATTCTCAAACGTGCGATACCAGTGTTTCCACACCTTACCGGCTGCTGGGGTGTTTGGGTCCAAGTCAAGACGCGATGGTTTAAGGATGTTTTCCATGATGGGTGATTCCCTGGATCCTTAGCTCCGAGTTCGTCCAAAAAGTTTGAGTGCGAAGTTTTTCAAAAGTTGATTAAATTGTCGTAAGAATGAGCCTTACGCGTGGTAAACTTAATGTAAGCTTTAATCAACTTAAAACGGTGCTGCATACAAAAGAGGTCTTACCCTATGCCTCTTCCAGAGCTAACTGATCAGTCCAGTATTTATCCTGGACTGATTACAGGAAGTGATGTCATACAGGAAGCTGAAAAGTGTTACCACATCCTTCTAGGTGGTGGAGGTTGTGGGTTTGGGATTCCATGGGCTCGATTTTAATTCCCGAGGCGGGTTGGAGTCGGGTTGCGTGGTGGGCGGGTTTGGGAGCCGCTTCCGGCGGGATCAGCTGCTGATGTCCGATTTTGATTCAATGAGCTTGTTAATTTCAAGGAGGCGCGCTGGCCGGTCCAATGAGTGGGATCGGGTCGGCTGGCCGCCTCTGATGACGTCATAATAGCAGCTGCTTTTAAAGCTGCCATCCAGCCTGAGCCTTTCTATTGTGGTTTCCTGGACTTGATTTAAACACTATGACTTCTTCCAGAGGCAAGGCAGCTCCTTGTTTTAATGATGAGTCCCTCCATGCTCTTGTAGATGCTGTTAGAGGGCTCAGGGAGATTCTCTTCCCTCCTGATGGCCGGAGGTAGCCTCCTCAGCAGACCAAGGCAGCCTGGCTGCGCATTGCTCAGGAGGTGAGCGCAAGGTCCATTTATGCACGGTCATGGATCCAGTGCCGCAAAAGGTTTAATGATCTTGTGCGAACATCAAAAGTGAGTATCCCATCTCACTTGCCTTCACTCTGCTTCCCTTCTCTTCTCATCACCTGTACTCTGCTTTGGAAGCCTGCTCCTCCACATCCCACCTTACTCTTACTTCCCTTGCACCCTTACCTATCCATCTCTGTCTCTGCACTGAATCACTTCAGCATCCTGCCTATGCAGCCCTTAGACTCGCTCTCACTGTCATGCAGTGACAACAACTAACAACGCACAGGGAGCTACCTTCCCCTTGGCACCTGTCCCCATCTTTGTCTCCCTCAAAGCTTCTATGGTAGGGATTATTCACACTCACTCCATCACTGTGGCTGAAACAACACTTGTGTCCCCCCTTGCAGGAAAAGATAGCCCACAATAAGAGGGAGAGAGCAATGACTGGAGGAGGAATAGCTACCCTAGCAACATTGACCAGTGCTGAGGAGGCTGCAAACGAGATTGTTGGAGGTGGCGAGGACCTGGAAGTGGGCGATGGGAGAGACGGGCACACTAGAGGAAGCTGGTGACATGATAGATTTTCATCCCTCTCAGAATGCAATGGCATATGATGTTCATAGAGAATCGCATTGTATCATCTGCTCAAAAGGATGTGTCTGCTACATCAATATCAGATGTCTAAATCGTGCCTTTACTCTCAAACAGGACCATCGAGTGCCCCCCTCCCCATGATCCAGGACGAAGACCCGGACAACTCCTCAGAGGAACCTGAAGCCTCAGACAGCAGCGTCACCAGGACTCAGCACACCCAGCACTAGCGCAGCAACGCACACCTTGGTGGGGCCTTCGCGAGTTAGAGTAGTGTTGCCACCTGGTTTATCACAGTGCACAAGTGAGCATCAGCAGATGGTAAGAACAGCGACAGCAGTGGAGAGTCCTCGGCGGAGGTCGCAGGACTCTCCTAGCTCTGCTGAGCTGCATGCAGACGCTGTGCCTCTGGGGCCATCCAGAAAAAGAGCCGTTTGTGAAATACAGGAACAAGTGCATGTGTCTCTGGAAGGGTTTGCCTCCAGGGTTAGTCGAGTATGGAGAGAATGGAGGAGTCCATCTCTAACATCAGCACTGCCGTGGTGGAGGCAATGGTGCATGAACGCACCACCATGGATAGGATGGCAACCTCCATGGAAAGGCTGGCTACCTCAGTGCAAAGGATGGCTACGGCCATGGAGGAAATAAGTTGCCAGAGTCAGGAAAACATGGTGACTGTTCAGAATAGAATGACATCTCTGGAGGAGCGATGGGCAGCTATTGAGCAGAGAGACCAGAGCTTCATGGACGTCCTTTTGAGGAGGACTGCCAGTGCAGATACGGGTCCTCATGGTCCCCCTGATGTGCAGCAAGGTGCTCTTCAGCCACTTGCCAGCACGGAGGTGCGGCTGACCCATGAGAGGGATGTTGTTGGCAGGACAGATGGAAGCGTGGGCTCCTCTCAAAGCACACACACGACCATGCCACTGCGGAGCTTTCGGTCAGAGACAACTGAGATGGCCGTTTCAGCCCCTGCACAGCCGCAGGAAGAGCAGACTGTTGAAGAGCCCTCCCAGGCTCTCAAACCCAGAGGACGCCCGCCAAAGGCGTCTAAGCAGGCGCAGCATCCTAGTCAGCAAGGTGCCTCTACATCCGCTTAAGCCACCGGGGAAGCACCACGTAGAAGCATGCGTAAGAGAAAGATTAAGTACCTATATTCACAAGGGGAATCACTTGGGTGATGTTTCTTTTTTTTCTGACTCTTGCTGGTTTATTATCCTTTTGTCATGTGTTAAAGATAAATTATGTCAAACAGTTGATTGTGTGGCCTGTGTTATGGAAATGGCAAAAGTGCATTGAGACCTCATGGCAACTTGCTTTTGTAATGCTGATGGTAAAAGTGATAGGAAATAACAGGGTATAGCAGAGATGAAGTATGACATTGGACAAGTGTCGCCTGCAATTACAGGGCCATATGGTAGCCACCTATGGTTGAAGAGTAAGCTTATACTAATGTGGCATGGCAGTGTGCATACCCTGGTTGACGGGCAGCAGTGAACTGGAGGGATGCTGCATTGGTCACAACAGGGCATGCAAGGCGCCCCTCGTCCTCATTCTACTCCTCTTCCCAGGAAGATCTGCGCTGAGCCACACAGCTGCTACTCCTCCGATTATGAGGACCAGGATGAGAGGGCATAAATGTTTCCCATCCCCTTGCCACAGATTTCATTTGAGGCAACAATCTTGCAAGCGCACAGTCGAAGTGGCCTGAAATTATTCCATTCATGCCACACTGCAGATGGGTGTCAGCTTGAACAGTCAGAAGATCAGTAGATGTGCAAAATCTTATCCCATACCTACAACAGCGAAGTTGTTGCATTTGAATGTCAGCCATGTTTCAGGGTTTAAAGCGCTCCACCAATACATACAAATCATGTCCTCCAGCAACTTGTCTCCTTGAACCTGGCCTGTTTCTGACGAGTCGGGAAACAGGAGCCAGAAGCACGAAAATGGGAAACCACTATGAAAATAGGATTAGCAAGACAGTTAACAGGCTGTTAACTGCCTTAACTACCTGTCCCACTGGTACCAGACGGGTTAGTTTGGGAGCGGCTGAACAGACACTCACGAAAATCGGGTGGGGGCAGGTTGGGTGTCTGAAGCCATTTTCCCCAATTTTCGCAATAGACCCACCGCCAAACATGCCTTCTCAGGGCTATTAAAATTGAGCCCAAAGTGTCAATTGATCCCAAATGAACAACTTTCTCTGGATTCTGTCCCACATTTCACTATCCTGTTGAATAATTGTTTTCCAATCTGTCACTTTGCTCGAGGTTTGTGAATTTTGTACTTGTGTCCTCGAGCCCTATTCTCATTGTCCAAGTAAAGTATCTTACTTACTTAAATTTTATCTGTACCCATCATTATTTTAAATTTAATTTAATTTAAATAACTAGATTGATTCCTGGGATGAGAGGGTTGTCCTATGAGGAGAGATTGAGTAGATTGGGCCTATACTCTCTGGAGTTTAGAAGAATTGTAGATGATCTCATTGAAACATATAAGATTCTGAGGGGGATTGACAGGGTAGATGCTGAGAGCTTGTTTGAGAGATTGCTGGAGAGTCTAGAACTGGAGGACATAAGATAAGGGGTTGGCCTTTTAAGACTGAGATGAGGAGGAATTTCTTCACTCAGAGGGTTGTGAATCTTTGGAATTCCCTTCCCCAGAGAGCTGTGGATGCTCAGTCTTTGAGTATATTCAAGGCTGAGATAGATAGATTTTTGGACTCTAGGGGTATCAAGGGATATAGGGATCGGGTGGGAAAGTAGAGTTGAGGTCGAAGATCAGCCATGATCTTATTGAATGGCAGAGTAGGTTCGAGGGGCCGTATGGCCTGCTCCTAATTCTTATGTTAATGGCCCGTGTTTTCCGATGCCTAGGGACATGTGAAGCGCATGCGCTGAAAACCAGCATTTCCGATCTGTCCTCTTGACAGCTCGGACGCCTGCCCTAGAGAAGGGCCTCTGTGGGGGGGGGGGGGGGGGGGCGGAAAGAGTTCAGCTTTCTGCAGAACCTCCGCCCGCTGAAAACCCTTAGAAATCTTATGCCTGGTAAAAGCTTGCTTTTACCAGGCATAAGAGTTTAAAAAAGTTAAAAAAAAAAATTCCCACTCATTTATAATTTAAAAATACTTTAAAAAAGGCAAGTTTATTTTTAGCCCAGTAAAAAACTTTAATTATTTTGTTTAAAATATTTAATTTAATGTAATTTTAACTCATTTTAAAAGTGATTTTTAAAAAAATTTTATTGTTTTGATGTGTTTTTGGGGTGATCTCCATTCATAATTTTGACAGGTCTATCTGTCAAAAGGATGAAAGGAGATTCCCTTCTCCTATTGGCTCGCCTGGCCCACGTGATCCCAGGGACGCTTGCGAACCGCATGCGCCCCTGGGATATGTGGGCCCCGTACATTTTGACTGTGGAGAGCCCCAGGATCGGAAGTGTCCGGACCTCGGGAGCCCTCAGGTAAGAGCGTAGATTTTTTTCCAATAGGAGGCATCCGCACGCAGGAAGCCTCCTATCGGAAATTACGGGCCCTTATGTTAAAGACCTCTCTAGCATGTCTCCCATCAGTCTTCATTTTTCCAGTGAGCCTTGCTTTATAACTTCATCTGCTAAGGCCTCGACTCATCGTGGTCACTTTTTAAAAATACTTTTCTAAAATATCTATATGCTTTTTGAGGTGGGGTGAACCAAAACTTGTTTTATACTCCAGAATTGCCCATTGAGCTATACAGTGACACTCTTATCTTGTTCTGACTTGGAATCCGATGCACCCCACATGCATCGCAATACCTGACTTGTCTTGTTAACTTCTTCACACAGATCAGAGTATGATCGATGATCACCCCAAAACCTTTCAGTTTCCAGTCTTGGCCAGTGATGATCGTTACTGTTTTGATTTAGTTTGCTATTTTCGTTAGGGTGGACCAATCACTCCTTGAATTTTTAGTGGTGCACTCCCTGCAGGGGGAAGCACCTGGTGATGTGGTCCCACAGGGTTGGGCTTCACGCAATTCCACAATCAACTAGCTTGTTACAAAATAGGACCCTTTCATGTTAATGGTTGCCTGTTCCTATATGCACTATCTTCTATTTAAAACCACATTAGGAATCTTCAGCCATATCTCAGCCCATCTACATAATTGATTATCTTTAGATAGACTGGGACCAATTTACTTTCAACTCATTATCTGCCCACAGAGCTTCACCTCGTCAGCAATTTTAATAGTACTACTGTTCTATAATATTCATAAGTATTGTGAACAGCGGAGGTCCTAGAACACGTCTCTGGAACTCACTGCATCATTTTCCATTTATCACCACCCCTCTGTCTGTTGTTAAGCCAGTTCTTAATACATCGGGACAATCTTATCATCTATCCCGCAAGTTCGAATCTTCCCTATTAGTCCCATGGAGGAACTTTGTTGAACACCGTTTGAAAATCCAAGTAAACCTACCTGATTATCCACTACCGCCTCAAAGGATTGTAGGTTTACCAGGCATGACTTCTAATATCAGGCTAATTGCTCCTTATGATATCCGTGCTCGTTTAATGTTCTTTTATAGCATTCTGTAGAACGTCCTCAGCTATTATTCCTACTACAAATGCTAGGCTAACAGACTTGTAACTACAGGGCCCATGCCTTATTTCTTTTCTGAATACAGTATACTCTTTCGTATCCAGCACCGACGGGACCGGGATGGTGCCGGTTGATTAAAAATTCCGGATAACAGAGAGGTAGGCAATTTTTAACACTGGTGCCTCACAGCGCCAGGGACCCGGGTTCGAATCTGGCCTCGGGTGACTGTCTGTGTGGAGTTTGCACATTCTCCCCGTGTCTGCGTGGGTTTCCTCCGGGTGCTCCGGTTTCCTCCCACAGTCCAAAAATGTGCGGGTTAGGTTGATTTGGCTATGATAAATTGACCCTTAGTGTTAGGGGGGGATTAAATATGTGGGGTTATGGGGATAGGGTGGGATATGTGTCGGTGCAGGCTCGATGGGGATTCTGTGTGAGAAAGCAGGGACAGGGTACTGGATTTGGATGATCAGCCATGATCGTATTGAATGGTGGAGCAGGCTCGACGGGCCGAATGGCCTACTCCTGCTCCTAGTTTCTATGTTTCTATGTTTAACACACAAAAAAATAAAAACCAGTGACTAACTCGGCCACCGCGGGAAACTCGGACTCGGAAAAACAAAAAATGGATGGATTCGGCAAGATTACCGGCTATCTATTTTGCCGGTTATTAAAGAATTCCGGTTGATTAGGTGCCGTTTAAACGAGAGTTTACTGTATATTAACTACATTTGCTATCCCCAGTCATCAGTTCCACTATTTATTCGCAAAGCATCTTTAATTACCTCTCTTAATTTGTTTTCCTTTGGTATGAATCTTGATTGTATTTTTTGTTATCTTGTATCTGCTTGTTTTTTTAAAGTTTCTTCTAACCTCCTTATTTAATGGTCTAGGTCTTGTTATTTTCTCTCCTTTTTAAAAAAAAAAAGGGATTTTTTTCTGTTCTCCTGATATATACCCATCAATATATTTTCCTGTTTTATTTTTAAATATCGTTTTCCAAGACTCTTGTCATAGCTTCGAAATCTGCCTTCCCAAAGTTTTGTACCATCACTTTGTTGTTTTTGGCCACAGCTTTGATGGTAATATAAAATCTAACGATATAATCGCTCGATTGACCATTTTAACTGTAAAGGCATCACAACCAAGACCAATTCTCATCTTGCCTGTGACCATACATTTGTTCATACAGTAAAGGCAGCTGGATAGTGATTGGGAGCAGCAGCTCTGTCCATGTTCTTCTCCCTTGCCCTAGGGTGCTCAGACCAATTGCAGTGCTCGCACCACCTCTCTGATTGGGATCAGCTAACTCAGCCCAGCCCAGACTCTGGGATCTTTCTCATCTGTATGGTTCACAACCACAAGCTGCAGTAAAGTTACTCAATGAGCCACCTGTGGGGCAAACCAAATGTTCTTATACATATATTCTGCTTAGCTACACAATATTTTCATCGTCAAATTGATTCCTACCCACTTATTTGTGTATTTGGTCAGAGCTTATTTCCTGACTTAACCGTGATCAGTAAAAATTCCTACTGAGCTCAAACACAGGAGGGAAGAGCACATCAATCTGATAAAATGCCCAGAATACAGAACTTTGTGTTTTTCGGTTTGTTCAAATTTTGTAATTAATTAACCCTGAATGCAATACTGTAAATATTTGCAGAAAGGGTTTCCAGTGCGGGGTTAGTTTCTCATTTATTTCACTGAAGAGTTCTTAAATCCAATGCACAAGGCTGTGTAATTAATTCTTTGGTCCTGAAGTGTAGAATCTTCGGGGAAAGTACACTGCTATAAATTTGAGAAGTGCACTTAACCGTAAGATATTTTGTTGATAGCCTTCGCTTAGTAAACGGAAAAGGTAATTCAAAAACAAATTGGGACAGAAATTAAACTGCAGTCCTTGAAGAGATTAATAATGAAATGTTGCACACGTGTACACTCTGTTTTACTTCCCATAATACACGACATGGGAGTGTGTACACATCTTGTTTATCAGCCAGTAGTGGTCTCTGATCAGTATGCATCATATTGCAGCAGCAAAGTACAGGCACCATAATGTTTTTCATAGTTTAAATTCTGTGTCATTGGGTGGAACTTTTACCTTTGGTGGGGGCGTAAAATGGGCGGGAGCGGATCGGGCGCCTATTACATACCCTGCACTATTTTCATTTCTTTCTAAGTTAATGGAAGGGTCAAATTGGGCGGGGCGTATAACGGGCAGCCGATCCACTACTGCACATTTTACACCCCCTGTAAAGTTGAAAATTCAGCCTATTGGGTTTTTTTTGCTTGCAAACAAGAAAATCAACTCAGTAAGTGGTATGAGGTATTGTCACTGCTACAGTTTGGGTCTTTCCCAACACCTTTCTCATGTTCACATCTAAACTACAGTTTCAATCAGCAGATCAAGCCTCTCTTGAACTGAAAGCTCTGTTTGTATTCTCTGCTGTGCATGGGTTACTGTAATACAAGTCTAACAATTCATTCTGAAGTGTATTAAATCAGCCACTATGAATACATGAGCTGCCCACCATGTTTTTCCGTCACCTCAACGGGAAAAAAATACAACTCTGCTGGACCACTGTATAATGGCTAAAATTGCCATCCAAATTTATCTACATGTGCAGTTATATGCAGGTAAAAAGTATAGACAAAGTACAATTCAGTACAAAAATAAAACTTGAAACCAATACAAATTGAGTTGGCTATTTAAAATCCAAGACAGTGTACACAATTCTTAGCACATCGTTAGAAGTGCAGTCTCTGATGGTACATAAAGAAGATTTATTTCTTGAGTTCCTATTCCCACCTTATGCATATAGAGTCTAAGCAAATAGAAGACTGAAGACCACAATAGGGTCCCTTGAAGGGAGTCTTGAATATGGCACTGCCCACCAGCTTTGATTAAATTGGATCTCAGAGCAACACTGGTGCCTACCCTGTGACTATGATAATTTTGACCACTTCACAGTGGATTCTATAATTGTTTAACAAGGATGGAACACAGGCCGTGATGCCCACTGAAGCACCATGACCACCTACAGGCCTGTGTAACCTGTTGTCCCATCCTCAAAGGGAACCCCTCTACCAGCTCCTCCCCATGGGCTGAGTATCCGCCTTCCGTTTTGTAACTTGGCAGGACGAGAAAGCAGCTTCCATTTTAAATCTAGTTATTTTTAAAACCCTACAAAGACACCAATTCCCGTGCTTGTCACAGTCATCATTCTGCCATCTTCACACATTGAACGTTGGAATTTTTAACACAGTTTAGGGCAATGAAATGCCAATGTGACTAATGCCTGGACACGTCTCTATTACAAGCCTGTCCAAATCAGAACCTGGAAGTGCCAGCTTTTCAAAACACCATGCAAGATTGTTGCATGGCAAAACGCAATTGCTGGGAATTTCCTCGGGATTTCTCTTGAATGGCTGCTGCAATCCTGCCCGAAAGCCCGCAGAGATGCGTAAACGGAGTTTCTGCCGATCTTCTGCCAAAGTTCTGGCGGCTGATCGGGAGGAGTCATAGAGTCATAACGGCACAGAAAGAGGCCATTCAGCCCATCGAGTCCGTGCCGGCTCACTGCAGAGCAATCCAGTCAGTCCCACTCCCCCGCTCTAACCCCGTAGCCCTGCAAGTTTATTTCCCTCAAGTACCTATCCAGTCTCCCCTTGAAAACATTGATTGTCTCCACTTCCGTCGGCAGCGAATTCCAGGTCATCACCACTCACTGCGTAAAAAAGTTTTTCCTCACATCCCCCCCCGTATCGCTTGCCCAAAACCTTAAATCTGTGTCCCCTAGTCCTTGTACCGTCAACTAGTGGGAACAGCCTTTCTCTGTCTAGCCTATCCAAACCTGTCATAATCTTGTACATCTCTATCAAATCACCCCTCAACCTCCTTTGCTCTAATGAAAACAAATCCAGCTTCTCCAATCTGTCCTTGTAGCTAAGATCCCCCATCCCCGGAACCATTCTGGTAAATCTCCTCTGCACCCTCTCAAGGGCCTTCACGTCCTTCCTAAAGTGTGGTGACCAGAACTGGACGCAATACTCCAATTGTGGCCTAACCAGCGCTTTATAAAGGTTCAGCATAACTTCTCTGCTTTTGTACTCTAGGGGCTGGATTTTCTCAGCCCTGAGGAGGCGGGACTGCCAGGAAAGTTGCAGAATTTGGGGGCGGGTGGCAAACCCGCCCCCAACCCACCTCCGTGCCCTCTTGCCAGGAGGCGGGAAGCCGTCCTGCCCTGGGTCCCGTCTCCTTGGAGGCGGGAAGGGATTAAAGCCTATTAACTGCCTGTTAACAGGTAGTTAACAGGCAGAAAATAAGATTATCCCCATTTTTCGTCCTGAAGTGCGGGCTTCCCAACCTGGAGGAATCCCGCCAGGGTGTAGGAGGCGAGTAGGCGGTCGGAGGGGTCTGAAAGTGCAATGTAGAGGTGAGTGATGGGTGCAAGTGTGGAGTGATAAGTATGTGAGGTGAGTGTAAAGTGTTAGAAAATGTTAACTTACCTTTGTTTCTACCTACAGCCTTCAGTCGCTGTGGAGCCGGAGTCCCCGACATCTCCATTGTAGAGATCACAGACTGGCTGTTGCATCCTCTGATACAACAGCCAGCTGATTTCTGCAAAGTAGAAAGGTTTGATGAGTCCTTAACACAAGAACTCATCAAACTACACAGAATGTCAGTGTTTGACAGCTTCACAGAGCTGTCAAACGATGACATTTCTTCTTTCAAAAGTTCTTGACAGATGACACGTCATACGTTGACGTGCTCTGTCACTGACTTCCCCCTAATTGGCCTGCTGAGCCCGCCGGGCGGGCTTAACAAGGTCAATCAGGGGAAAATCCTGCTGGTTGGCCAGAAGCTGATGGAGGCGGGACTGGAACCCGACAAGTGGGAGTCCCGCCTCCAAAAGCTTCCCATTCAGAAAATCCAGCCCAATACCTCTATTTATGAAGCCCAAGATCCCATATGCTTTGCTAACCACTCTTTCAATATGTCCTGCCACTTCAGAGACCTAGGCACATTAACTCCCAGGTCCCTCTGTCCCTGCACACTCTTTAAAACTGTGCCATTAAGTGTATATTGCCTCTCTCTGTTCCTTCTGCCAAAATGCATCACCTCACACTTCTCCGTATTAAATTCCATCTGCCACTTGTCTGCCTATTTTGCTAGCCTATCCATGTCCTGTTGCAGTCGATTGGAATCATCTTCACTGTTTGCCACACCCCCAAGTTTGGTGTCATTGGCAAATTTAGAAATTCTACTCTGTATTCCAATATCCAGGTCATTTATATATATCAAAAAAAGAAGTGGCCCCAGCACTGACCCTTGGGGAACACCACTGTCTACCATCCTCCAATCTGAAAAACAGCCATTTACCACAACTCGCGGTTTTCTGTCCTTAAGCCAATTCCTTATTCAAGCTGCCACTGACCCACCTAGTCCAGGACCCTCGAGGAAACGCTCGCTGCATGTGTTAAAGCAACAGAATGCACAGTGGACAAGAAAGACTTCATCAAAAAATTATCTTTCAAAATGGAATGATACTGTTTACTTACCAAAATGATTGCTCTATCATTGTATATCCTCAATTGATTTGAGGGAATTGCTCTCGTGTTATAAAGTACAAAGGAGATTCAGTACTTTACAGGAGCTCACTCCATTCACTTCTGTCAATACCATTTCCCATGCTTAAGTACATGAGTGCCATCAGCACAAGTGCAGTGCCACCATATCAATTATAATGTTTGTCATATCAACAGTACTTTATTTGTATCATTCACATAGTGAGCATCTTTCCATTTATGACAAACACCCCTATCGGATGGAGCACTGAATTTTTGAAGTGAGTTTCATGAAAAGGTTAATGTGTACCTGTGAAAGGGGCTCAGAACATGAGATATTTGTATAAATGTATAACTTGTATTTTTTTTTGTGTGTGTGTGATTAACAGAGGCTTGAACAGCACAAACTGATATAGAAACTTGTGCAACTGTGTAGTTTATAATGGCAATAAAAAAACCTTTGGCTTTCTATTCAGCACATGTATGTGTTTCTCTGGCTAGCTTTTCAGAGGGGGCCAATAAAATGATAGAGAGAAAAAAAACTAAAATCAAGAGCTGGAAAAGCTAAACCTCAGAATAGGAGCGATGTTCTAGAGGCTGGTACAAATCACAGTAACTTTACTGGGCTGTAAAAGCGCCTGAGAATGCACAACTCTAAAAACTGAACAAAGAACAAAAATCGTCCCAGAATATTATGCTGTATACAAAAATTCCTGATCATTTAGAACCAATATACATTTAAATCCAAGCTAAATTGAACAGTCTAACATTCTTAGCTGTTTGGATGTTTATTTGCTGTGATTGGACACAGAAGGACCCTCACAGATCTCAATAGAGATAGTTTCCAAAAAAAAGAACCACTGCTTCATCATAGATTCCAGCAGAAACTCTGCACGAACTATTCAAGTGGTTTGAACTCACATGAAGTTTTTATACAATGACCGGACAGGATTGTGGTGAAGTCAGCGAACTGAAGGGTTGACCAGTGGGAAGTTCCCTTGCTCAGTCATTTCCTGCAACCTATTAATATAATTTAAATAGTAACAGGGACCTGGCTACATTTCAGAGATGCATCTCCTACATTCTGATTTACTATCTACCACTGACTGGAATGTCTGTTCGAAGCTGGAAGGTGAGACTTTGGGCAATTGGTGAATACCTAGTGAATGTAAATAAAGTAAAATACTCTATGGCTGATTGTGTTATTCATGTTCTATTTCAGACGATTAGAGCCTTTAAATCTATGCGTTACTTTTAAAAATGTTCCATGTTTCTTATGTTAGACTATTTACATAGAGATTGTGTGATAATGGGGCTGGTGTCACCCCTGGTCGCAACCATCTCCTCCAACCATAAAGAAGCTCAGCTCCCTTCATTGTTGAATTGTTTCAGCAGTGTCAAGAGTAGCATTTATTCCATTAAAACTAGTTTGTTTTTATCCCACTGACAAATAAGACCTTTACGATTCATCTGTGACTTCACGACGTCTTTCTTACTCCAGGGGTAGGTTTAGTATAGAATATGTGGGACAGCAAATCTCACAACTCAATATTTGAAATAATACCACCTTTACAGCAGCAGCCAACAATATGCATTTAATTCAAACTGATCCATAATGGAGTGAATTGGATTTATTCTGGAATAAAGTGAATGCACAAATTTAGACCAGTTCAAATTTGATGGGCCTGTCCCTTTAAAAAATATTTCTGTGTATATTTTGTTTGTCACATTAAAATGTTCGGATCAAGGTAATTGAAGACAGCTTGAAGAGCATTACCCTTTCAAAGGTATGTTGCTCTTTTCTCTTTGATTTATGCTGGTGCAATAAATGAGCCTGTCTGCCTATGTGTATATAAATAGGGATACCGCACCTCAAAAGGTCAGCACATCTCAAAAAAAAATCATGTTTAGGCTCAAATATCATATTGATAAAAGGCCAAGCAATCACAAGACCCTTCCTGCTAAATGAAACTGCTGATTGGCAGCTTTTCCTACCTGAAAGTGAATTTCAGCCAATCAGCAACAGCAACTGCAAAACGAACCAATCATCATTTCCATTTACTAAACAGCTTGGAACTGCTACCAATCAGTTATTAGCAAACATCAGTAGGCAAATGAATATAGAAGGCCACTAATGTATAGTTTTCGCAGAATGATGGACAGAGTCGTGGAATTCAATTCCCAGAGCACCAGTAAAGATCCCAGAATACATTTTAATAAAAATGAAATTTGACTCATTTAGTCTTTATAAATCAGTGGTCCAGATGTTACCCCTTAAATATATACTGGTATAATACCCGTATAATTATAAAACAGTGAATCCTCGGAGTCATGTGAGCAACACCACAGGAGGCCTATAAATGTAATTTTTTCCATCATAAAGTTCCATGTACACATTTATAATGGATACAGCCTATGTAAGCTTTTCATGCTGACTGCCACCTCTTGTGGGAGCGTATAATTACAGCGTAACACGTTTACACTGGCAGTTTCCATTCTAAATGTGGACATAGGAATTTATAATAGAACTATAAAAATAAGGGATTGAATTATGTCTGTGTGCTATTGTCCAATTATTCCCTGTCCACTACATCTACTTCATCTGAAGACCACACTTGGTCTCAACTCACCATGTTCAATGCCACGACAGATCGATTCTTATATCTTCGTGCACTTCTTGTCAACTTTTTCCATTATTATAATGGCAACTGTCTATGTAAATTTGTCGCACTGACTTTGAAATGGAGAGTGAATTGTCTCTGCATACCCTGGTCTAATTATCTCCTGCCCTTGAACCCCACTTCACCTGAAGATTACATTTTGTCTTGTGTGCAATGTCACAGGAGATTTACATAGATATTATTAATAGTCTTATGTCCAGCATGCACTTCATAGTTGTCATATTTACTTCCTGTGTCCCGATTTTGTCACACCTCGGAGTCATGCTTATTTTTAATTAACAATGGCAGAGAAAGCGATTCTGGCCTCTTTGCTCTGCCAGTCCGCCACCCTAATGTCAAAATCTACCCAATAGTCCTTCAAAATATTCCATAAGCCTAGTTCGAGGTAGTTTCACACATTGCATACGCACTCAAAATTGCTTGTATTGCTGACAACCTTAACACATGACAGGGGAATTTTTAAACAAGAGGGATACCAGCTACCTATTTATATGCAGCGATTACAGAGAGAGTAATGGATGAGTGGCAGTGTCCACTAGAAAAGAATCTCATTAAGCAGGCCAGTGGATGTCACAAACTGCAAGACCAAAGCTTGAGTGGTTTATCGTTATCTGAACCCTGAGAGAACATTATTTGCTTTATAATCTCTGTCAACCATACATTTTTTCCTAATATATACACACTAATTCTTTTAAATATATAAATTAAGTCTAACCTGTTGATGGTTGCAGCTGTATTTTCCTGATAGCAGATATCATGGTTGCCATTCACAGCCAGGACACTCCATTCAGTTCATATACAGGAAACTCTCGTTTAAACGGCACCTAAATATCCGGAACTCTCTAATAACCGGCAGAATTCATACTCCGAAAACTACAGTATACAGTCGTTTATAAGTTTTGTTTTACTGTTAAGTAATTAAAGAGTTATGGATTACCCTCAACTGGCCTTACTGTATTTAATCAAGCATCTTCCACCATCCATTTAACACAACATTCTGTAGGGGAGTACCCAATTATACTGCACATTTCTTGATTTTTTTATTTTTGTTTGTTAAAAATAGCCTTGTTAGATATACCTCTCCGTTATCCGGAATTTTTAATCAACCGGCACCATCCCGGTCCTGTCGGTGCCGGATACCAAAGAGTTTCCTGTATAATGAAAGCCTTGCTGAAAGATCAATTCTTTGTGTAATCACAACAAGATTATTGGGATGTAATCATCAATGGACAAATCCTCCGACCCCTATTGATGAAATCACCTTTTTTACCATTTAACATATGGTAAAAACATAGTGTGTAGCGGGCAAGTGTGTTTACTAGAACGTTGAGCAGTCAATTGAAGCATAATTTTTGAAGCAAAGGGTCAAAATATTAAAAGGATGACATATACCGCACTAGTTGTTTTTGACATTTGCATCGATTTGCAGCATCCCAATACCGTTTGAGTCGGGTGGGCACAAATCTTTCCCCAGACTTATCTTGTTTATTATGAATTTTAAATGCATTGGGGGTAAAACTGCCCACTGCAGCAAGCATAGCCACAAAGTACACAACCTTAATTTAAAAAGTAAAGGGGTTTTATAGAAAATGCCATTTAATAGTTTGAATTTTGAATAAAAAAGTAGAGCAGTGAAGAGGCAACGCTCCATGTGTATGATGTGTATAATGTATACAAGCGGCCTATAGTTGACTTTCAATGAGACCTGCCCTGATGGCACAACTGAGATCAGGAGCTCACCATGTGGGGAAGTCAATGCAGCTCATGTCCTATCACTCTGTGGTGTACCAGCACATCATACCACCAATGTGGACATTACTATTCCTATTACAACCACTTGCATTTAAATAGTTCCTTTAACATAGGACAATATCCCAAACTGCTTCACGTTAGGAAACAAAATGGATGTCGAGCCAAAGAAGGAGATAATAGCTCGAGACCAAAAGCTTGCTCAAAGAGTTGGCATACCGCCAGTGTCAACATCACTATTATATTTATCTCTCCAGTTACAAATTTTATGCAGTGTGTCAATGGGACACAATTCATGCTGACTGGCTCAAATTTCACATTCCCTGAAAAATACCCGACCAAAAGCACAAACATTCACAAACACATCCAATGTATTTTGGCATCTCTCAAAAAAATTTCATTCAATTCACAAAAAAAAAAATCAGTCGCATCCCTGAATTTTTTCCCCAAAGTCCTAGAGCTTTGACCCTTGAATTGAATCTTGGTTCACTGAGCCTTTGTGCCTCTGTATGTGCAAATATGTTAACAAGATCTCCGCCATGGAAGTGAAAAATTAAGAGGAAAGATAGAAAAGTAACGAAAAATAGAAAGCAAAAAAAAAATCAACAGCAGAGAGACACAAAGGAGAGCAAGAAGGCAAAACAGGAGATTGGAACAAAGGAGAGAGAAGAAAAGTAAAGGAGCACAAAGTAGAAAAGAGAAGTGTAAGATAGATCAAAATAAAATTAATGAAGGACCAAAACAGAGAAGCAGAAGTGAAGGAGGAATAGTAAAGGGGTAGAAAGTGAGTGAAGGAAGAATGGTGGAGGGGTAGAAAGTGAGAGGAGGAATGGTAGAGGGGTAGAGAGTGAGAGAAGGAATGGTGGAGGGGTAGAAAGTGAGAGGAGGAATGGTGGAGGGGTAGAAAGTGAGAGGAGGAATGGTGGAGGGGTAGAAAGTGAGTGAAGGAGGAATGGTGGAGGGGTAGAAAGTGAGTGAAGGAGGAATGGTGGAGGGGTAGAAAGTGAGAGGAGGAATGGTGGAGGGGTAGAAAGTGAGAGGAGGAATGGTGGAGGGGTAGAAAGTGAGAGGAGGAATGGTAGAGGGGTAGAAAGTGAGAGGAAGAATGGTGGAGGGGTAGAAAGTGAAGTGAAGGAGGAGGTAGTGAGAAGGAAAGAAACAAATGAAAGAGAGTGATTTACCTGCTGGTGGTATGACAACTTTGTTAAGACAGTTTCCACTGGTGCTCTAGAGTTGCTTCCGAATGTGAGAGCCACTAATATAAGAGAGGATTTCCTACTGCAGGCTGCACTTAGGCTGCCGAGCTGTTGGTGTAAAGATAACCGACAGCACAACAAGCAAACTGCCTTCATTTATCCAATGTCAACTCATTTCGAGAGTTATTCACAGCTGCCATGCAGCTTTGGCTTTGTGCTGGGAACCAGTCTAATGGGGGAGGGGTGGTGAAATCTGGCCAGTTAGTCAAATTTAAAGGGATGGCATCAAGGGAAAGTGGCTGAATATGGGGGACACATGTTATATTGCTTTCAAGCTTTAAAATGAATTTTAAATGATTGTCAGATTTTTTTTTCCAAGGCTGGGGGTGGGAGAAGTGCCAGGGAAAATGAAAGGAGAAGAAACCCAATGTGAAGGCATGAAACGGATTCTGTGGTCTAGTGATACAGTGGGCCTGCAACTCTCCCCCTGAAGTTTCGAACCCACCTTCTCGGCTCCATTCATGTGCTACTGGCGCCTAGCAGCAGCACATTTCCTCCCTAGCCCCAGGAGTACCTGCAAATACACCTGCTGCTGCATGTTACTGCAGTTGCGGCAACAATACAGTTCCCTCGGATACGGCTGGAGCTAGTTTAATTATAGTCCCTGCTGCGAGTGCCTCTGTTGTTGCTGTCTCCAATAGACCCGATGCTACAAGTACAACCGCTGTACTTTTTGGGATTTCTACTCATGGTACAGTCAAGCAGTCGGACAAAGACACAGGAGCCAATTTCTGGACTGGACGAGGTTCTCGCACTCTCCCCATACCGTGGTCTTGTCTGTGCCTGGGTGGCCATAGAGAGGGAGCATATGGTGTCCATTGGTACACTTGAGGCCTTCCGCAACTGGTGGGCACCGCAGGGTATAGAGGCGATAATTAATATCCACAATCACATTAAGATTTAATTATTATTTGTGTAACGTTGCTGTATTGTACATAGTTCTTATTGCTTGTTTTCTTTTGTGGTGCCTTAGGGCACTTGCCTTAACGATTTTTGTTCCCGTCTGGTGACACTGGGGCAACTCAGTGTCACCCCTACAAATATTCAAAAAAGGCCCACACTGCTAGTGCTCCAGTTTTGCTTGCCCTTAATGGTACAGTTTTTCCCCTAGCAACGGAAGCCATTTTTTTTTGTTGAAACATGTGCAAGCTGCTGGTGGCTGCTCCGCACATGCTCGCAGGCATCATAATTAAGATGATGGCCCCTCCCCTCTCCAAACTCCTCAGACAAGCCGGAGAAGCAACATACAGTAAGTGAGAAAAGAGGCTCTAATTACCGGCATGGCTTGGGGAGGGGAGAAGGGGCATCAAAGGATTCGTGGGTAGCCGTTATTTTGCCAATGCAAAGGGAACCAATGCAACTTTCTGCATTTCACCAAGACTGAAGTTGCATTGGTTCCCTTTGACTTCCAGAAACCTGGTTATAAACTTCATGAAACTGCTGTATATATAGTCGCAAAACATTACATATATGCATTCAATAATTCTTTGCTACTATAAATAGAAGAGTCTCAGAGAAAAGGTTGGTGAAGATGATAATCGATCTCTCTAATGCAACTTTCACTCAGAGTAATAAAGATGACAATCAATCGATGTAGTATCTGTGCCGTGAGCATCTGCTGGAACCAACGCTGTGAATGCCGATTAGTAACTGTCCATTTTCAACTGGAGGACAAAAAATGGTTGTAACAATGGCCAGTATCAGCCCAAGGTCCTATTCGAACAGCGGGTACTTCTGACTGCCCCCGTCCTAAATCTCTCTGCAAACCACAGGAGTTACACACAGGAGTTACATGCTGGCGGGCAGATACCGGCCGTGAGTCACAAGTTAGCAATTCCGTCATGTGGTTCTGAGGACATTCACGAAGAGTGAATAGGAGCACACCCATGAGACCGAGTTACTGCCGTAAATGTCCTGCGTTATTTTTTTTTACAATATGTAATCGGTACATCTAATGCAGTTTTTGCCTGCCACACCAGTTCATGCAAAATTCTTTTCGGTGATGTACATCAAAGAAGGGTTTTTAAAAAAAGGAGAATGAAAGTCAAACATTTATAATGGACAAAACAACAACAAAAAACTTATTGACATGGAACATCTGTAACCCTCTGGTTGACCTCAGCAATCATACTTAAAAAAAGAGAAAGAAAGCCAGTCATTTAAAATTGGTGCCTCTGACCTGTAGTCTTTCCAAGCTATAATGTTTGCTAACCAAACAACAGTTAAACTCTGGTTAACTTGAGTCTGCATTTATTCAACATAGGGGCAGACCTTTGCAGCAGAATAATACATTTTGCATCGCTCTCCTGTCCTTATAAAACTCCTTCATCTGACTCAAGTGAGCAATGCCACTGGAGATCCACTTTTGAGCTGCATATCTCACACTTTACTATATGTAAATTTAGTGTAACCTTTGCTTCTAATTGGTTAAATTTCACATTTGTAAAACACATACAAATTCACAACTGAAGAGGAAGGGAATGTGCCAGTTGAATCTGGAAAAGTAGGTAAGCATCCAACGAGAAACTGGATCGGATGTGTGAATGCTACCAATCCAGAGTAACCAGTCGGCAAAACCCACCAATTAAAAAAGGTCAACCAATGAAATGGGCCAAAATATTTTTGGAAAATCCTTTTGGCTGCCATCTTTGTTTTCCTCCGGTCAGAAACTTAGTGCTGGAAATAAAGTAATAAGAACAAAAGTACAGTTACAAAAGTTAATAAAAAAATTAACCTCATTGACACGCTGCCTCTTATGGGTTTGAATTTTTTTCTAGCAATGTTTTCAATCAGAAGCCGATCCCTCTGAGAAGTCCGATGTTTAAGTTTATGGGGCTTCCTGGAGCTTTTGCACTGCCAGCTCAAAGGATGCCCATAGGAGAGAGCAGACTAGGCTCAAAGGATGCGTGAGTGTAGACTGTGTCTAAGTGGTCTGTGCAGTAAACTCCCAGCATGCATTAAGCCTGCTTCCCTTCTAAGCGTTAGCAACATATCCATATTTTGCAACTGGGGAGAGATTATTTATGATTGACAGCAATACGGTACAGTAGCGTAGTAGTTATGTTACTAGCATTCCAGAGGTCTGGACTAATCATCCAGAGAATGCGAGTTCAAATCCCATCATTTCAGCTGGAGAATTTGAATTCAGTTTTTAAAAATCTGGAAGCTGGTATCAGTAAAAGTGACCATGAAGCTGTCTTAAAAACCAAACTGGTTCACTAATGTCCTTTAGGGAAGGAAACCTAATGTCCTTACCTGGTCTGGCAAATATGTGACTCCAGTAACAATCCGCTACCAGTGGTTCAAGGCGGCGGCCAACCACCTTCTTGGGGCAGCTAGGGATGGGCAATAAATGTCAGCATTGCCAGCGATGCCCACATCCCCAGAATGAATAAAAAAAACACAATCATAGCCTTGCTCCTTCTCCCTATCTAGCAAGGATAGAACGAAATACCAGCAATTAAAAACAGTGAATGCTTTATTTGCAGCAACTTTATAGATAATTGTGCATTTTTTGGAATAAAACCTCAAAACAACGTAAAGCTGAAAATTTTGAATTATTTCTGGAGGTAACTATATTCAAGATTTTGTTTATTTATTTAACTGCAATTGTTATATACTTGGATTCATTTATTAATTGAGACATGTGAAGGGAGCAAATGTATTTGTGCATTCTCTACCTGCAGTGGGTAAGGAACGCACTACTTACTTTCCAAGAACCAATCAAGAAACACTTCACTGTTTCTGACAAAGTCCTTTCAGTGGTGATGTGTACTCCTCCCCCACCCCAACACCCTCCCATTGCAACACTCCAGCTCATCCTCCGCAACGCAGTGTCAAATCTATTAATGTATATGACTTCAATATTTTTTCTCTTTTTCCCCCAGTTAGAACTAGACCTATTGGGGTGGAAATCTATCTGGGCCCATTTTGGGATCCAGAATCGGCACTGCGCAGGCAGCGGCACGCACGTCAATCGGGAGGTCTGAGGCTGGCTGGAAAAATGGGCTTTGGGCCTTCTATCAATAAAATTGGTGAGCTGCTGGCACCTGTGGGGCCTTCATAGCCAACTCGCCCATTTCAACTTTCTGAATTTCAAGCTGCTTGTTTCGCCAGCACTGGGCCCTAAGATAAGTCCGGGGGCTGAGTGGGGGGGGGGAGGGAGGGTGTGGAGGGAAGGAAGGGTTTAGAGTGACAAGGTGTCGGGAGATGGTCCAGTTGCGATGCTGTGGAGTAAGGGGAATGATTTTTAAAGTTAAAAAAATAAACTTGCTTGTAATGGCCCCTGAAGAATCCTGAGCGGAACAGGTCCGACTCCTGCTTCCTTCATCTCAAGGCATTTTCTGCCAGGGGGCCTAAACCAGGTATTAGGCCCCTGATTTACATATGTAAGGGCCTACCACCTATTTTAGGCAGCTGCCAGGGATACCTGAAAAATGGCCCAACCCAAAATCGCGTTGGATGTCCTTCAGACGTTCTTTGGATGTGGGATGTTGGTCCCCAAAAGTGTCCCTTGCTGCGCCCGTTTTTATGCCTGTAAAGCGGACGCAACAAGGTTCAATTTCTACCCCATTGAGTGTGGAAGAAGTCGCATTATGCCATAGGTGAAAAAGTAATGAAGATTTTGCTACACATTACCTTCAGCTCTGACAGCACAATATAGTTGATTTTGGCAACAGATTATTCATAAATATATTGTCCCATTATACTACAACACATTAATATAATCGAGTTCAACTGGGTATATAAACTTTGCACTCACACAATTGGTGACATTGTCAAAACTCCCAAATGATGTTAGTGCTCTCTAACTGCCTTCTACCTGTCCAGTATTCCATATATACTTATGAGTGAACTGCGATATGTTATAGGTAAGATTTTATTAACATTTTAATTCTACCAGATTTTCTGCTCTGAAATGATAAGCAGCAAAGAGTTGAATTAAATCTAATATTCACTGACTATTGTTAAGAAGGGACCTAAAGTGACAGAAAATCATTCTGGGGTCAAGTATCTGGTCTTGTTGTAAAACCTATAGAAGCTCACAGGCCTGCGGTTGGAACCTGCTCACCTAATGAGGTCATTAAAGCCAAGCTTCCATCAATAATTTTTTGACAAATTTTAATTAATAATTCATTGAAGTGCCTTGGGATGTATATTTTGTGTGTGAAGGACAGATAATCCATACTGCAAATTTTTCTTTTCTTTTTCAAAGTTTGACGACAGAATAAGTGGCAGTACCTGCTGACTAAAGAAACTTGCTGTCATTTACCATTTGTTTATTCCAAGGAAAATTCCCGTAGTCATTATGGATGAATTAATTACACTACTGAACCTTTATCAATGTTCATGGGAGCGCTGCAAACATTTCAGCTGTTCCAAAAATAAAATGTAAAGAAACCTCATTAAGGCAAAACTTATAGGAGCATTTCTTACACCGTGTGCTGAAACCCAGATATGGTGCAAACTAGAGCAAATTTTCCATTGCCAGCTGTCCGTGGAAGCGTCTGTGTTCACTTTTCCTTACATGCTTCAAGGAAAATAGGTGACCTTTTAAAAAGTATTCAGTTGAACATTTCCTAGAGTAGATTTTCCTCTGTTGCTGAAGAATGCCCAGTTCCCAGGCACAACAATGAGGAAATGGGGGCAGAGATCTGCTGCATCAGGCCTCCATCTTCACTGTGCTTCCCTGGGACTTCCAAGGGTTCCCCAATGAAGTGTAACCAGGCCTTGGTACAAGGACAGTGTAAGAATGCAAATGATGCGGGGGTAGGGGGGGCGTTCTTAGCCATCTGCCTCACTTTCCTCTGATTTGCCCGAGGAGGTGCCCAAACTCGGGGGACTGTGCCAGGACTCCATCAGAACAGATGGTCTGCAGGGTTCCCAGGAGCAGCCTGAAGATCAGAATGAAAATTGTAGGTGAGTGAAGAAATCCTCTCTGCCCAGAACTTTGGGCCTCGGGGCCATCTGGCTGCATGATGCCAGTAAAAAGCTCCCGGCCGTCACAAGCACCACACACCTCTGGTATGCTGGACTCCTTGGGGAGGAGATCCGGCCCTCCCCCATAGGAAGGGAAGGGCTCATTGATCTCACATTAAAAGCAAACAGGACTTTCTGAATCAACTATCCTAGGCCCAACCATCTTCAGCTGCTTCATCAATGACCTTCCCTCCATCATAAAGGTCAGAAGTGGGGATGTTCGCTGATGATTGCAGTGTTCAGTTCCATTTGCAACTCCTCAGATAATGAAGCAGTCCATGCTCGCATGCAGCAAGATCTGGACGACATTCAGGCTTGGGCTGATAGGTGGCAAGTAACATTCGTGCGACACAAGTGGCAGGCAATGACTATCTCCAACAAGCGAGAGTCTAACCACTGCCCCTCGACAATCAACGGCATTACCATCGCCGAATCCCCCACCATCAACTTCCTGACCATTGACCAGAAACTTAACTTGACTGGCCACATAAATGCTGTGGCAATAAGAGCAGGTCAGCGGCTGGGTTTTCTGCGGCGAGTGTCTCACCTCCTGACTCCCCAAAGCCTTTCCACCATCTACAGGCACAAGTAAGGAGTGTGATGGAATACTCTCCACTTGCCTGGATGAGTGCAGCTCCAACAACATTCAAGAAGCTTGACACCATCCAAGACAAAGCAGCCTGCTTGATTGGCACCCCATTCACCACCTTAAACATTCACTCCCTCCACCACTGGCGTACCATGGCTGCAGTGTGTACCATCTACAAGATGCACTGCAGCAACTCACCAAGTCTTCTTCGGCAGCACCTCCCAAACCCTTGAGCTCTATCACCTAGAAGGACAAGGGCAGCAGGCGCATGGGAACACCATCATCTGCAAGTTCCCCACCAAGCAGACAGAAAGTAAAGAGTTGGAATAAACGGGTCTTTTTCCGAGTGGCAGGCAGTGACTAGTGGGGTACCGCAGGGTTCGGTCCTTGGACCCCAGCTATTCACAATATATATTAATGATCTAGACAAGGGAACTAGATGTAATATCTCCAAGTTTGCAGACGACACAAAACTGGGTGGGCGTGTGTGCTGCGAGGAGGATGCCGAGAAACTCCAGGATGATTTGGACAGGTTGGGTGATTGGGCAGAAGCGTGGCAGATGCAATATAACGTGGATAAATGCGAGGTTATCCACTTTGGTGTCAAAAAAAGAAAGGCAGATTATTATCTGAATGGCAATAGATTGGGAGAAGGGGAAGTGCAACGAGACCTGGGTGTCCTTGTGCACCAGTCGCTGAGGGTAAGCATGCAGGTGCAGCAGGCGGTTAAGAAGGCAAATGGTATGTTGGCCTTCGTAGCGAAAGGGTTCGAGTACAGGAACAAGGATGTCTTGCTGCAGTTGTACAGGGCCTTGGTGAGACCACACCTTGAGTACTGTGTGCAGTTTTGGTCGCCTTATCTGAGGAAGGATGTTCTTGCCATGGAAGGAGTTCAGCGAAGATTCACAAGGCTGATACCTGGGATGGCAGGAATGACGTATAAAGAGAGATTGGGTCGATTGGGCTTATACTCGCTGGAGTTTAGAAGAATGAGAGGGGATTTCATTGAAACTTATAAAATTCTGACAGGACAGGACAAACTAGATGCAGGAAGATGTTCCCGATGGTGAGGGAGTCCAGAACCAGGGGTCACAGTCTAAGGATAAGGGGTAAGCCATTTAGGACAGAAATGAGGAGGAATTTCTTCACCCAGAGAGTGGTGAACCTGTGGAATTCTCTGCCACGGAAGGCAGTAGAGGCCAATTCATTAAATAGATTCAAGAAGGAGTTGGATATATTTCTTAAGGCTAAGGGGATCAATGGATATGGGGAGAAAGCAGGGACAGGGTACTGAATTTGGATGATCAGCCATGATCGCATTGAATGGCGGAGCAGGCTAGAGGGGCCGAATGGCCTACTCCTGCTCCTATCTTCTATGATTCTATGAAGTCACACACCATCCTGACTTGGAAATATATTGCTGTTCCTTCATCGTCGCTGGGTCAAAATCCTGGAACTCCCTCCCTAACAGCACCGTGGGAGTACCTTGACTACAAGGACTGCAGCGGTTCAAGAAGGCGGATCACCACCACCTTCTCAAGGGCAATTAGGGATGGGCAATAAATGCTGGCCTTGCCAGTGACGCCCACATTCCAGGAATGAATAAAACCAGTCTCGCTCCTTTGATACACTGGGCAATCAGTAATGCCTTGTGCTGAAAGCTACAAGCTGAATCAGGCTGGTCTAACTAGCAGTTAACAAGGGCCACTTGAGAATGCCAGGGATATTTCACAATTGTTTCTCTACGATATGCTTTGTGAAATAACACGATAACCTCTTTTCTGCTTTGACAAATTGCTTTAGGAACTTGGGGGTGGGGGGAATTCCTTCTGTCAGTAATTTTATCAAATAGATATTCAGAAACCTCGTTTTGTACCTGCGCCGGCTTTTTAGTTAAAGTTATTGACAGGAGTCATTTCAGCCCCCTCCGCCCCATCTTCACTCAACTGTTGATATCAAAGGCTTCTCTGAGATAATAGAGAAGCATGAAATGAAGGCGTGTCCACTATAAATAATAAAAGATAAAACTTCAGCATTGGATCAATAAAGGTGAAGGATGAATAATTAATAAATTTGGTATAGAAGCTGCTGCTTCAAATTGTTTGGGGTTTAGCGAAACAATCACTTTACGATACAGGAGATGGTGCCCCTTCTTCCCGATGAGACAGTCAAGAGTGACCTGTCACTCCAATCCAGTGCTCAGGGTAAAATTTATTAAGAAGTGTTTTAATCGCCTCCCCAACCTTCCACCCCACTTGGGTGCCTTTGGCCCCATCCTGTAGCCTTTGGCTCTGCCTACAACTTTTAGTTCTGCTTCTGCAATCTTTAATAAGTACTTGGTCATACTCACGGAAGGACAAGGAGCTGTTGATTATTTTTTCAGCAACTATAACAAGTTTGTGCAGATGTCAAAAAATATATGCTCTGACCTAGAGCCATACCTAGCCTCTGCCTTGCCCCATTCGCAGTTCACCCTCCAACTCCTTCCTGGGCCACAAACTGTGTTACTCTCATCCAACCAACACCAGGCCACAACCTCCCCGCACACACTGGCTCCTAACCCCCATCTTCCCTGCCTGGCTGCACATAGCCCCACTCTCTGGTCTCTCCCTCCTCCTATTGATAACACATAGCCCGCTGCCCAGTCTCTCTCTCTCTCTCACTGATGTGTCCACATAGCTCGACCCCAAGTCTCTTATTGATGCTCAAAATACATCAAAAGCACTAAAACGGTTTAGTGCAGCATGAAAAATATAAACATTACAAAGAATACAGATTTGATATAATATATAGTATACAACAATTATATAAATCTTCTGCTTCAGGAAGACTTTAAGAATAGGGACAGCTCTTGCTGTAGATGTGAACAGATACTTCCAAGCCATCGGCAGGGCTCACATGTATCAAGTGTCAAATGCTATGCTTGCGTAGGGCAACACTTTCATCATTCCCTCGTGGAAAGGAGACATCAGCTGGACAGAGCTCAGAGCTTTCAGTAGGTGGCAGAGTTCCCTTGTGTGCAAAGTGCTGCAGATAGCCCATGTGGAGATCAAAGTTCCTCATATGAGCCCAATAGCCTACATGGACAGAAAGGGTTTGCTTTCTTCATGTTCCAGTGGTATGAAATCACAGAAACATCACCCTGTACAGTAGTGCCAGCCTTGGCCCAGTGGCCTCTTGCCTCTGAGTCAGAGGATCTTAGGTTCAAACCCCACTCCAGAAACTTGAGCACAAAACCCCCTGGAATTGATTACCGTTTCATGCCTGTTTGGTGAGACCCACATGCATCCAAGACTTTGGGTGCATATTGTAGGCGCTGGTTTCTGGCACAAGACCAATTCCTTGCCATTGAAGCTTTCGGAATATGAAACTGCCTAGCTTGTTTCAAAACGAAACACACATGTCATGAAAGCATGCAGAGGACGTTAAAGAGAGTTTGTTGAGGATTTATGCAGAAACTGTATATCCTTGTGGTTTAAAGATCATTAACATTTGAACACAATGGGGTGGAAATTCATTTCAGCCTATTTTCGGGCCTGCAATAAGCACCGCTGGTTAGGCTGCATGTAGACCTGGTTCTCCTTAACGCAGCAGACCTGGCGCCGGCTGTGTTCAGAGCAGGCCAGTTTTGGGAAGGAGGCTTCAAAAAGGCATTCGACCCCCTATTTGCTTCTGCAAAAAGCCTAATGCCTTGTTTCAGGTGCGGGCCTTGGACACCTATACTGGAACCTTTACCAATATGGTGGATGGTGCACATCTGGCGTGGAATATGCACACGCACACCGTCCGCCATATTGGATGTTTAGGCGCCTGTTTTACACCTTTAAAATGGGCGAGGCGTCAAGATATTTCTGGGCCAATCTGTTTTAAAACCTTGTACAAACAAGTGAACAATACTCACTTATCGTGAAAGATGAGATCAAGTAGTATTCAAGTTGTAGTTTAGAATTTTTTTAAAAAGCCACAAAAATTTATATCCAAAATCATTTGAATAATACCGGTTATATTTTCTCAATAGAATAAAAAACTCGGCTTTGTCTTTGTGTTTGTGCAGAGTATGAGAGAGTTGTATGCAGAGCGAAAGAAGATGCAGGGTCCCTTTCTAACTTTAGATCTTTCTGCTCCTATGACAGTGTCAGAGGATGCCTCAGTCCCATTTTCACTGCCCCACAACAGCAATTGACTGACTATGATACTAAATTCTGTCTATTAGGCCAATTGGGAACTGAGAGGTTTCATGTGCAGACTGTGTAAATGTTTCTTAGTATAATTAAATACATGTGGGGCAATGTTCCCTCTAATTTTTTTTTGTGCGCGGTCCCTTTAACTGGCTGCACAGCCCATTCAAGTTTTTGCGCATGTGTCGTTTCTTCCATGTAAGAGCCAGTGAGCGACCTGCGTGGGACCTCCAGACCGCTGCGCAGCTTAGTGGGAACGTTAACGTAGGGACATTCTTCCTTTAAAAATATCAGTGCTAAGAGAAGCATAATCTGTTTCCAAAACTAAATTCATGTGGTAAGTTACTGATTGATATACTTTTTCCAATGTGATGTTTATAATTGCAATAAAATGTAAACATTCTGAAATTGTAAATCCCAGTAATGATGTACATCTTTGCATTGGATATTATTAACATTATATAAATCTTTACCCCTTACTACAAGACATTGCTTTGTCATTGTGTTATATCATGCATCAAAGCCTGCGAATTACTGTTTGTGATGTTATCATACAAACAGTTAATGTGCTTGTACCAAGTTCTTTGCTCTGCTATAATAACAGAGATTTTAACCCATTTAAAATAAATGGGTTAATATTACTGCAGGGTGGAGAGGACTGTTTCGACTCTTTTAATATAACGGAGGATTTGTTTTGTATAATTTCTTCAATAACACCTCCCAAACCTGCGACCTCCACCACCTAGAAGGACAAGGGCAGCAAGTGCATGGGAACACCATCACCTCCAAGTCACATGCATTCCTTCATCATCGCTGGGTCAAAATCCTGGAACACCCAACCTAACAGCAATATGGGAGTATCTTCACCAGGTGGACCGTAGCGGTTCAAGAAGGTGGCTCACCACCACCTTCTTAAGGGCAATTAGGGATGGGCAATAAATGCCGGCCTTGCTCGCAACACCTATATATCCCGAGAGTGAATTAAAAAACAATTAAAAACATTTACAGAGATATTTATTAACAGTTGTATTTTCTTGGTGAATTCCACTTCTATTTCTTTGGTTTCTCAAGTTTCATTGAGATTCTTCATTTTTTTTACCTCCAGCTTTGACTTGGAGTAAACATCTCAAAGAGTTTCCCAAGTTCAGTTTGTCGCTAAACACTAGCGTGTTAACTTCAGGAATTGAAAGTTAACTTGAGATCTAGATGAGCAGTCTAGATACCTCCAGTCCTCACAGACTGGAAACTTTGCTGCAAAGTGGCCTAGGTATCTGCCATCTACCAAATATCAGCAGTATTTTTTAATGTTTTGCAGCGTTATTGCAAATAAACTGAAAGAGAGGAAAATGCCATTCTCCTACAATTTAGCATTGCACATTGACTTTGCTTCATTAAGCTGGATTCCCCAGACCTTACACTGGATCACAATTAACAGGCACACGTTATCCTCTCATGCTACAGAGAGAAAGTAGTACATTTGTGAGGCACAGCTTTTAGTCTCTGAAAAAGCTCCTAGTATTATGAAAGACAATGTTAGGTATAATTCCCCACCACCACCATCAGGCAAACTGACACAAAGCAAGACCCCCACCTCACTTCACCACCTGTATCCTTCAAACAGGTAGCACATGAAACCTTGTACCGGAAATTACTTCAATTTCCATTGATTTCTGAAGTGTGAGGAACAGAAGGGAGTGGAGGGTGGTCAGGAGCAATGTGGGCCGCTTAAAAACTGATAAACGGGATATTGTAAATGAAAATAAGGAAATAGCGCACATGGTGAATAATTACTTTGCGTCAGTATTTACTGTAGAGGAAGAAGATAGCATCCCAAGGAAACAAATATTGAATCAGGGACGGGGACTCACCAAAATCAATGTAAGCAAAATAACAGTAATGAAGAAAATAACAGCACTAAAGAGTGACAAATCCCCAGGACCAGATGGTTTCCATCCCAGGCTTTTAAAGGAAGTAGGTGAGAACATTGCAGGTGCCCTAACTATAATCTTCCAAAGTTCTCTCGATTCAGGAACTATTCCTTTAGATTGGAAAATTGCACACGTTACTCAGCTATTTAAGAATGGTGAGAGAGACCAGTTAGCCTAACATCTGTTGTGGGGAAATTACTGGAGTCTATCATTAAGGATAGGTGACTGAACACCTTGAAAATTTTCAGCTGATCAGAGAGAGCCAGCATGGATTTGTAAAAGGTAGGTCATACCTGACGAGCCTGATTAAATTTTTTGAAGAGGTGACTAAAGTAGTGGACAGGGGAATGTCTATGGCTGTTGTTTATATGGACTACCAGAAGGCATTCGATAAAGTCCCACATAAGAGACTGTTAGCTAAAGCTGAAGCTCATGGAATTGAGGGAAAATTATTGACCTGGTTAGGAAATTGGCCGAGCGGCAGGAGACAGAGAGTAGGGATAATGGGTAGGTACTCTAATTGGCAGGATGTGACTAGTGGTGTCCCACAGGGATCTGTGTTGGGGCCGCAACTATTCACCATATTTATTAATGACTTAGATGATGGGATAGAGAGCCATATATCCAAGTTTGCCGATGAGACAAAGATTGGCAGCATTGTAAGCAGTGTAGTTGGAAGCATAAAATTACAAAGAGATATGGATAGATTAAGTGAATGGGTGAAAATGGGGCAAATGGATTTCAATGTAGGCAAATGTGAGGCAATCCACTTTGGCCCGAAAAAGGATCGAATATTTTCTAAATGGTAAAAAGCTAGAAACAATGGAGGTCCAAAGAGACTTGTGGGTCCACGCATATAGATCATTAAAATGTCATGGACAGGTACAGAAAATAATCAAAAATGCTTTTGGAATGCTGGGCTTTATGTCTAGAGGATTATTATACAAGGGGATGGAAGTTATGCTACAGCTATACAAAGCCCTAGTTAGACCACACCTGGAATACTGTGTTCATTTCTGGGTGCCACACCTTAGAAAGATATTTTGGCATTGGAGGGAGTGCAGTGTAGATTTACCAGAATGATTCCTGGACTCCAAGAGTTAAATTACGAGGCGAGATTACACAAACGAAGGCTGTATACCCTGGAATTTAGAAGATAAAGGGGTGATTTGATCAAAGATTTCATGGTATTAAGGGGAACTGATAGGGTAGATAGAGAGAAATTATTTCTGCTGGTTGGGGAGTCTAAGACTAGGGGATATAGCCTAAAAATTAGACCCAGGTCTTTCAGGAGTGAAGTTAGAAAACACTTCTATACGCAAAGGGTGGTAGAAGTTTGGAACTCTCTTCCGCAAATGGTAGTTGATGCTAGATCAATTGTTAAATTTAAGTCTGAGACAGATAGATTTTTGTTAATCAAAGGTATTAAGGGATATGGGCCAAAGGCAGTTATATGGAGTTAGGCCACAGATCAACCATGATCTCACTGAATGGCGGAACAGGCTCCTGGGGCTAAATGGCCTACTCCTGTCCCTATGTTCCTACAAGAGGTCAGAGTTGGAGGAACGTAGAGCATTGTAGGGCTGGAGGAGGTTACAAAGATAGGCAGGATTGAGGCTTTGGAGTGATTTAAACATAAGGATGATCATTTTAAATTTAAATCATTGGGGGAACGGGAGTCAATGGAGGTCAGTTAGGACAAGGGTGATGGGTGAACGGGATATGGCAGTAGATTGAATACAGGCAGCAGAGTTTTGGATGAGCTCAAGTTAATGGAGGGTGTAGGATGGAAGGCCACCAGGGGAGCAGTGGAATAGTCGACTCTGGAGGTGACAAAGGCACGGATGAGGGTTTCAGCAGCAGATGAGCTGAGATAGGAATGGAACTGGGTGATGTTATTTATGGAGGTGCAAGTAGGTGATCTTAGTGATGGAGAGGAAATTGGGTCGAAAGCTCAGCTCAGGGTCAAATTAGATAGTGGGATTGCACACAGTTTGGTTCAGCCTCAGACAATGGCTGAGGAGAGGGATGGAGTTGGTGGTGAGGGTACAAAGTTTCTGGTTGAAGGGGTTGACTTCGGTCTTCCAACTGTTTACCTGGAAGAAATGATGGCTCATCCAAGACTGGACAAGCAGACAGCGGCAGTGGAGGGGTCGAGAGAGAGATGGTGGAGGAGTGCAGCTGGGTGTGTGAACGGAGCGACTCTATATTGAGGGTGATTTTTTTGACTTGGTACTGCTGGAAGGAGTCTTGTTTGCCTAAAGCGCGTGTTTGTAATTCAGATGCGTGTAGGACACAGTTTCCCAAACATTAATTTAAACGGTTGGAAAATCATGTGCCGTGTATACCTGAATTTCCAATAGGCACTGCCGGTGGGTAAAGCTTCCCACTGGAAGCATAAAGTCAGCGAATTACCTCTCATGAGCTACAATTCGTGACTAAGCAAAGAGACGCCCATGTGCAATTCAGACACGAGCAGCAGGGTACCGTGCTGATGGAGGAGGAGAGTAGAAGATTGGTAAACAGATCCATTAAATCACTTTGTGCTTTTATACGCCAGTCTTTGGTGCTCATTAAACAGTGAGTCTGATAGCACAGAGTGATACTCCCCACTTAGTTTATACGTCCAATAGTGATGAGTGGATATTGATTTTCCTGTAGTGGGTTCTAACAGTGACACTTGATACATCAACAGGAAAGGTAAAGTATAACGTTTGTGATGAGATGGAAAAAAAAGACTGTTGTAACAAATAAGCACATCACCATCTGAGGAGTCAATACGCGCCTCGTGCTTGTAACCTATGACTTTGTGACAAGCCTTCCTTCGGCAGACATTCTAATCCACATAAGAGCGTAAAAAATGTTGGTACTATTTCAATACTGTATCATTTTGTAATAATCAATGATCTTTCTATTTGCCTCCACTTTTACCATATTGTAACAGCATACTGAACGGTTTCCTTCTTCCATTTACTTAGAGCGTATCCTACAATGAAGGAGTTTCTGCCCTGGTTTGTACCTATTTAACTTCCTCTTATTTCTCTCTGATTTGTTGAATTATTTTTATTTGAACACCGAGTGCTGATGATATGCCCACCATAGTGGCTTGGAGAAGTTTTACAGCCCAACAGTTCGAGGGGGATAAATACCAGTAAAATGCAGGCTTGCAAACCTATATCTTGACTTATATTATTTTAATCGTTTCACACTGCCAGGTTTAGCATCTTCTCCAAGCCAGATTCCTTGATGAGGTCATTGGCACTCACCAATAGGAAGCAATATTAAAATTTGATCCACTGATGACTATCTAAATACATAAGTGTCCCTTGATCATTTGTTTTTCTGGTGTCAGCCGTGGCTCAGTAGGTAACACTTTCGCTTCTGAGTCAGAAGTTCATGGGTTCGAGCCCCACCCCAGATACATGGGTACAAAATCTAGGCTGACACTCCAGTGCAGTACGGAGGGAGTGCTGCATTGTTTGAGGTGCCGTCTTTCAGATGATACGTTAAACCGAGGCCCCTGTCTACCCACCTCCCCCCCCCCCCCCCCCACTCAAGTGGATGAAAGATCCCATGGCACTATTTTGAAGGATAGCAGGGGACTTCTCCCCAGTGTCGTGGCCAATATTTATCCCATCACTAAAATGGACAATCAGGTTATTATCATATTTCTGTTTGTGGGAGCTTGCTGTGCGCAAATTGACAGCCGCATTTCCCACATTACAACAGTGACTACACTTTAAAAGTACTTAATTGACTGTGAAGCACTTTGGGATATTTTGAGGTCGTGAAATGTGCTATACAAAGGCAAGTCTTTCTTTCTTATATATGAAAAACAAGTTTATGCTATTGTACCTTAACGGTGACATCTTCAAAGTCTCCTGTGTCAGTGATTGACAGAAATGTTTTTTTCCACATTACCTTCAATACCAAATAAGATACCATGTTGTCAACAGTTATAGGGGTAATCCTCAAATATAACACCATGAATGTGTTACTAACCAGACTCGGGTGAAGCAGCAAACTTCATTAGATGTCATCTTATAGTGGTTTAGGCCTAGTCTGAACAGCCAGAAGTGCTAATGAATTTCTATGTACTGCACCAACCCACCACTGCACAGCAAAGCTAAGAAAGACCCAACCTCCTCTATCTCAAATACATCCTAGAGCTGATTTGCAATGGCAGCAGCATTTTGGTTGATACCTGAAATTCTACTCAAACGTAATCAGATGAAGACAATCCATGGCACCCTGGCTGACTGAGAGTGATGGTCAAAGTGGATGAAAAAAATCTCCATTTATTGTTCATATTTAAAGATCCCTTCACATAGTTATCTTTAATGATGAAAATGTGGTTTAAGCATTCACCAGATGCTCTCTAACATGAATTTATGGCTCCCTCACTAACAGAGAAACCACATTAAACACCCCTTTTTACAACATGCTTTTTGCACAATTACCAATGACTGTCTTATGAAGGCATTTCACTGTATGACGTTTCTGCCTGACAACTCAAGAGTTTCTGTTCTGTTAAAATGGCAATTAATGTTACAAAATTCGCCTACAAATAATGCATTATCCAATTACAAAATGCTGGTGGAACATTAAATGTGCGCGGCAGCTGTTCCAAGCTCACTGGTGATGTTCCAGATTTCACTTTCATGTTAAATGTTGCCCAAGATTTTGTTGCTGTCAAATACTAGTATTTCTGATCTGTCACCACTGATAAAATAAGCAACTCCCAGGCTTCCATTTTTTTTACCAAGTGGAGGCAAGAAAGATAAAAACCTGACGATCTGAAATAAAAACAGCAAATGCTGCAAATACACTGAAGGCCTATCAGCATCAGAAAACAGTACTTGACTCAGAAACAGTTCATTCAGTCCCTGACTGACCTACTGTCTGTTTACAGCATTTTACAATTTTATTTCCAATGTTTCTCTTTCGGTACCTGATTTGATTCTAAATTCACCCTATTTCCATCTCTGTCGTTCCTCTGTTTCTTTCTCAAACCACAAATCTCTTTGGTTTAGAAGAAAGGCTGTTAGTCCCGTCATTCACCAAGGTCCCAGATACCCCATTGCCCTCGCCGTGCCATTATCAGCTCGTACTTCCAACAATTTACAACTCAAAAACATTTCGAGCTGAAGGGTGAGGGAAGAAGTCTAACCGGGCACGCCATGAGATACCCCACTCCAGCAAAATCTGGGCCAATTATGTTCTTGTACATTGTGGGCTTTCAAGGGCCAGATCTTTAGTACCCCGATTTCCTCCCATACCTTGGTGGTCCAACTGGCAATTTGTGGCTTGTCTCAGCTCCGCCATGTTACCTTTTCTTTTAGTATTTCCTGGACTTCTGTCATCGGAGATAGTCGGTGCTTCACTGTGTCAACATGAAACTATAAAGCCCACAAAGTAGGCATTTGCTGCTATTCTGCAGTGTAATGAAGGGAAAATAATGAAATTGTATGGCAGCTGCTTGGGGTGGTTGTGTGCTACTGTCATAACAGGAGTATCAGTTATTCTCCTGATCAGACCAGGAGTTAATTAATAGTAAAATAAGAGTGCCAAAATAAGGACACCTACAAGACACAAGATTTAGATTACTTCATTCGATCATCTCTAGTAGTATTTATTCTTCTGAACCTTGTCCCTAACTAGGTATTTATCCGTTTGAAGATATTTACCACAGAAATAACTGCTTCAGCATATTCCGTGAATAAAAGCAGTCTCTTACTGAACAAGGCCTAAGCACACAATCGGTTGCAATATATGATTTCTACCTAAGACTCTCTCCTTCAATGTGTCAGAACCTGATTAAAGGTTAAAACCACTGACTATCATAGTAGTGTCTTGCTTGGTGTTCCTAATTCTTTTCATGACTTTCCCCTTTGGTTTTGTTTTAAATGTCTCAGATCCTCTTGCTTGTCACACCTCAAAGAGCCCAATGCTCTCAGTTCCCAGCACGCACCCTCCTTTCTGTCTTATGTCCATATTGATTGTTCTTAAACTCTGAACTTGGAAATGACTTATATCTAGGAGCTGCCAAACTGCTTTGCTCACTAGAAAAAAAACGCTCCTATTATCTTGCAGTTAATTAAGACGTACCAGCAGTTTTATGCACCATAATGTGCTTCTGCCAACTCTCAGAGGTGTAAATATCGAACCGTCACTGCTACTGAATGTTAATCAATCTTTACAGAATTTAAAATTATTTCATATATTTAAGAAATGGTAATTTGCAAACAGTGTTCTCTTGTCCCTGGAGTATGTAACCACGAACTCCCTTGTATGCACATTATAAAGAAATGAACATCAATTTTGACAGCTGATAGTATTTGTGGTTAATTAGGTTATTATTTCTGGGAATTCAAACAGAAAATAATGCACAGATGATAGCCAGCCATTCAGAATCATTGTTTGGAAATATGTTTATTCTCAATTTAACCCTTTTGGTCCTTTTGTTGCCAATCTGGACAAATTTGAAACATTAATGGGTTGAAATGACACTGTTATTAATGAATGTTTTAACAGAGTTGTTTGAAATTTCACTGTTTTCTGTTTAATGATGTTAACCCGTTTCTTAAAGAAAATTGCATTTAGTACTAATATTGCACAACGTGATTTCAACCAATAGGGTTATGAATTAACAAAGGTACTTCTGATCTTAAATATACAGGAGTTTTCCTTATGTTAGAAAGATCCCTGCTTGAATGACAATGATTATGTTGCATATGTAGTTACCCCAACTAGAAAAAATTCAAATGTGAAATAATCTGAGTTGGTAAGTGACTGCTCATTCAATGATACGGTATCAGTAACAATTCCTACAACAAAGATATAATTAAGGCTGGTAAGACTGTGACAGGAAAATATAACGATTATAATTGTGGGTGAAGATTCCCTCTGTGTGAGGGGCAGTGAAATTGTAAACCTGTTCTTTAGAAATCCATTTACAATTTATAGTAGGTCTAGCACCAGAGGAAACCTACATCACCTTACCGCTGAGTTTGATCCTTGACGCTTGGCGTATACATGCATCACTTCTCTTTGTAGGCTGATGTCATAGCGCACTGCAAGTTCCTGATTGCTGACATGGTATAAAATAAAGTAGAGATATGCACAGCCCCTGTATTCTGCAAATACTGTCAGCCTCTGTGCATCTTGTGTTTAAGGCGATCTAGAGTTGTAATTTAAGGGGGCCAGCTGCCTGCACACACTCTGTGCCAATATTCAATTATTGTTTTAATGAGCTCATTCTCTTTTTATTTGCTCTGGGATAATCTCTCAACTTTATTTCACATAGCGTTAGAATTTGCAGTGCACTGTGACCTGTGCCTACAATGTAGGAATGATGTTGGGATACGCTATGCATCAGAAACCAAACTAAGCGGTAACATGATGCAGGGGCTAGGGCACTCAGATTTACAATTACAATGGCCTGACCTCTTGGTTGGTAGGGGACATCAAGCCCTGTCAGACTCCGCAAATATTATCAGCCCCCCCCGCCTCGTGCTCCGCAAATATCATCAACCCCTGTGCATCTTGTCTTTAAGACAATCCACAGACGGCAGTGTCAATTTGCTAATGCTTCTGTTATCAGGCAGGAAAAGCAAAAAATATATCCTCTCCTGCACCATATAACATGTAGACACAGTAGATTAAATATGTATTGGCAGGTCAGGTCATGGCGGTGTTTAAACTCTTTTGGTCTTTCTTTGCACTGGTTTGCAGCAGTTGAATGGAGTCTATTGTTTGACATGCATGCTGATTAAATGTTTACCATTTCAGCAAACCCTGATGTCCTAGGTTGAGTGAGATGCAGGGAATCAATAGTGCTCAGCAATTATTTGCCCATTGATAAACCCTTCATTTTTAAATGAACTACATTTATCTAAGGCTTGACAGTGATTGTAATGTGGTGCCAGTCACTTGGTGCTTGTTTCAGGTTTGTGTTCAGTGTAAAGACAAGCTGCTGAATGAAGAGAACATGGGTCAAGTAATGTCTAACCTCCTCTTTATTGGCACTTCATTTTACAGGCACCCGGTCAAATGTAGCCAGTGACAAATCGGTGCTTATCTCCTCTGCCAGGTTCCGTTAACACAAGCCCTAACTGTTTTACCCATTAAAGCTGCACTTGTACTGGATTAAAACTCTATTAACTCGCACTTACTTTAGCTTCCCTGGCCAGGAATTAAAATGAAGTCAAAGACACTATCTGATCTGGATTTGTGCAGCTGATTTAATGGGCACCATATATTGTCAGTGTGCTTCTTGTGCAAGGTTTAGTAAATCAATGCAGTACGGCAAAAATGCTTTTTAAGCATCTGCAAGCCACCTGAGGCATTTTTGATTCGTATTTTTCCCACTGTTCTATTCCTTCCCATTTTACTTGACCACCGCCAAGTGAAAATAAACATTAGTAACTGTTAGCAACTATCTCTCCAATTTTCTTGGACCAAGTGCTCGAATTTAGTAACCACCTTATTCTGTATTTTTCCTGCATTAATTCGGGATATCCAGTGTTGCGATCAGTCCTGTCTGCTATTAGTGCCTTGAGAAGGACACCAAATATACCGATTTTTCTCAGGAGCACCACTCTCACTTTTCTACGCAATAATCACCCGGACACGCCCGCCCCGCCAACTTATTGACTTGGTGCCGATGCTGAGTGTTGACCATCTGCACGTGTTGACTCATTCTGCCTGACTTTTCTTGCGATTAGACCCAGCTGCTATGCTGGCTGACTACTCAGAAGAATTTGTTGGCATGCCAGTGACACCACTTACTGATCCTCCACCCCAACTGTCACCCCAATAGAGATCGTGACCCCAATAATTTGCAAGGGCAATGAGACTTCTGACCGGCCTCCAGATCTCAGCATTTAAAAAGGTTCCAGTTGAAAAAACATGCTGTAAACCAACACAGTGGAATCAACAGCTCCGACCATTATACCTCTCTGGGTAGATCTTATCGCACAAAGCGCTGAATATTGAATCATTCAAAAATAATTTGCTCCAATATCTCCTTCAGTCCACAATGCTTAGGTCAAAACTCTGTCTTGCACTGTAGCCTCAGAGTAATGGCCCTCCCACACAATATTCCCTAAATAATTACTAATCTACAATTGTTTCACTGGTCCACTGAGAGAGAGATCATTTGGTCATATAAGAAGTCTCTCCCTACAATCCAATTGTGTGAGCAGCACGCTAATTGAGAATCAACGATTCTTCTCATCATGTGTTCGTAACTGAATTTATTTTCCGATCCTGGTGGTGAGATGGTGAGCCCGGAGCACTATGAACTATGTGCTCGTGTTTATGAGATGGCTGACTTCACTCGATTCTCCAAGATTGGGCTCCCTGGTACTCATGGTGAGCTCTTAGATTGTGTGCAGCTGTATTTAAAAGCAATGTTTTTTTTTGGCCAGGCAGGAAATCTCAGTCCAAAATCTTTGCTTTTCAGACAGCCTAGTGGATCAGTGACATTGCTGAACACTTTCATTCAGTGATCTATCAGTGGAGCTGCTCTTACAGCAGGTGGGCGAAAGGGCGGCTGAACTGTTTGGCATTCTCAGCCATCTACCCCTCTACCCCATACAAGAGTTGTGTGCTGACTGCAAAAGGAGGTGGTACAAAGGATGAATGCAACCCCCAACATCTGGAGAACCTGGGAGCAGATGAGGAAGATGTTTGGCAGCCTCACAACATCTGACAAGGTTAGCTAGTGTTTCCCGATACTTAGAAGACAGGCAAAGAATGCAGGGCAAGTATACAATGATTTTCCTTGACTGAGACCTCATGAGGAGCACTCAGATGGGTCTTTGATAGCTTCAAATGAATGGCCATGTTGCAGCAAGGCAAACCTTGCCATGTAAAACTGGACCAGTTTTGACATTACCATCTATAAAGGTGACCCCACAAAGCAAGCAGCCAACAAAAACCCAGCTGCAAGATGGATGTTTATTTACTCACACACATGCTGGGATGCATGGTGAGCACTTGGCTGTCACTGTGTGCACCCGTCAAACTTTCAACTTCGCGTCACTGATTGCAGGACCAGGGAGCACAGTACGGGAGGGAGCAAACCCGCATGGGAGGAAGACCCCGCATCTTTGAGCCTTTGAAGAGACCGCTTTACAAATCCTGGCACGGGCACGGAGGGAGTGGGGCAAGGTGAAGTCAGAGGCCTCCCCCAAGCCAGTCCCATCCTTTTCCTGTTATCCTTTCTCCACACAGTCATGGAAGTAATGAGTATTACCATGGGCAAATACCCTGCCAGCACTCACTATCTAGGGTCACAAATGAGCAAGCTACTGGGGGGCAAAAAAAAGTGCCTTCAGGAGAGAAGTGAATATTGGGAAAATCACAGCCTTTCTCTCTTGTTCTTTCCTCCCCCCCGCCACCCCCTTTTCCCTGCCTCTGTACTTGCTTATAAACTATTAAATCTCTAACTTCTTCCAGTTCTGATGAAAGGTCATCGACCTGAAATGTTAACTCTGTTTCTCTCTCCTCAGATGCTGCCTGACATGCTGAGTATTTCCAGCATTTTCTGTTTTTATTTCAGATTTCCAGCATCTGCCATATTTTACATACGAACATACGAATTCAGAGCAGGAGTAGGCCACTCGGCCCTTCGAGCCTGCTCCACCATTCAATAAGATCATGGCTGATCCGATTACTCCACATTCCCGCCTACCCCCGATAACTTTTCACTCCCTTGTTTACCAAGAATCTATCTATCTGCCTTAAAAATATTCAAAGACTCTGCTTCCACCGCCCTCTGAGGAAGAGAGTTCCAAAGACTCACCACCCTCTGTGAGAAAAAATTTCTCCTCATCTCTGTCTTAAATGGGCGACCCCTTATTTTTAAACAGTGACCCCTAGTTCTAGATTCTCCCACAAGAGGAAACATCCTCTCCACATCCACCCTGTCCAGACCCCTCAGGATCTTATATGTTTCAATCAAGTCACCTCTTATTCTTCTAAACTCCAGTGGATACAAGCCTAGCCTGTCCAACCTTTCCTCATAAGACAACCCGCCCATTCCAGGTATTAGTCTAGTAAACCTTCTCTGAACTGCCTCCAACGCATTCACATCCTTTTGATTGGGTAAAATATGTGCGCATAAAAATGATAAAAATAAATGATTATTCCCCTTCATAACTGCAGATCTCCTGCATATTAGAGATGTATTATATTAAACAAGGAAGTGGAATCTGCGACTATGTTGGTTGATTCAATCACAAAAGTAATACCAGTTAAAGAGACTAATCTTTTGCCATCAGAACTAGACAGCAGTACAACTCTGATTTTTCTTATAAAGATTTGTGTTTCCCTTTCAAGCCTATAGAACAAGATTTTCCTTGCTCTCTCCGCAGGTTGGCAGCTGTAATGGGGTGGACAGGGATGCAAAATTGAGCAGAACGATGTTGCAGCAGATCCCCATCTCCTATATGTCCCGCAATGTACAATCAGCCGTCACTTCCACCAGATGCCAGAAAGGCACATCCAAATATGCAACAATGACGGATGATGTCACACATCCCATTTTCCATCATTATCACCTTAGCAACGCTGGATGTTAGGAACACCCGAACAGAACAGGCATCCAGCATTGATAGAGGAAGAATAATGACATCAAAGTAGTCAGCTGAATTGATGGAGGGACTATCAATGAAGATATCTAAATCAGTAGATTGCCAAAAATTTCTCAGATTCAGCAACATTTTGGAATTCTTCAAGGCCAACTGCCCCTTTGAAACGCTGCAGGTATCCAACTCCTGCAGCAATCACAATTTCCTGATTTCCCACCCAACCATCAAACAGTGCGCTCCCAAGGGCAGGCACTCATTATCAAACAGAGTGAAAATTCACAGCTACACTATCTGAATGGGCGCAATATCCATTCTAAAATTATACAGGGCTACATAATTAAGAGATCATTTTTTGGTGGGGGGGGACGGGGTTAACTACGAGTAAAGTTTTTGGGCAAGTTCTCACCTGTCTGTTAACAGATATTAGTGTTTCTGAAAGCATGTGCAGATCTTCTGCCTGCACAGTTGGCTTCCCAATGGAGTGGTAGAATAAATGATACTGCTAAGCAGCACTTAAGTGAACCAAGCAGGCATTTAAATTCCCGAATTTGCACAGGGAAGAGCAGGCCAGGAGTTACCCCTACAATGTACCTGTTAAATGGAGGCAATCAGAGGGAGAACAGCTAGATTTGAGGACTAAGTACTGAAGGCTCTCATCCACGAAGTGTTGGAAAGGAAGACCGTCATACATGAGACAGAAGGACGTCATCCTAAAGAGTGAGTAGTTCAGCGAGCATGCTGACAGAGTTGAAGCTGCTTGCTGGACCCAGTGGGTTTAGATACAGGTTGGGAAACAGATGGATGATCTGAAGAAATCTGTCAAGGTAAGGTTAAAGTGCAGCTTTCTATGCTATGTACTTGGTGTACCCTCATAACCTATTACGCAATTTGTGCCACCCTATCCTAAGCATTCGTAGAAGATTATCCAGTGAGGTTCTGCCATGAGAGAAACAGCCCACCTTGTCATGCATGGCCTTCCTGCAGCATGAAACAAACACAAACAGCAACTTAGAACTGGAACTGGTGTCGGTCAGAAACCATAAAGTGGCTTAACACGAGCACCTTGATTTTCCGAGTAGTACTTCACTTGAATTCATGCAAAATACCCTGCAAGAGCGGGCTAGAAGTACAGAGGAGTCCAACAGTCACAGAGCACCAAGAACATTCAGGATCCCTCCGCAACCCTCCCCACTGTGCAACACCACCCCCAACCCCTGATCCATTAAGACACAAACGTGTAGTAAAATGCATAAAGGTATAGGCCTGCAGAATGTTTACAGACTGTATTAATAATAAAGCAAATCATAGCTCAATATGCCTCTAGCTCCCGATAGGTCACCAGCAGTGCTATCCTTATGTTTGACATTATCTGCAGGTCTACCTGATGAACATGGCACAGCTCAGTAACTGCCTCCCTGCTAAATCTAAGCATTCCGAAACAGTGCTCTTCAGTCATTTCCATGTCTGGGTCTGTAGATGGAATGAGTGGCATAGAAAAGGATCCAGTCAGTACGCCTCTGGTGCCATCTGACATCTCTGGCAGCCTTATCTGCTTCTCTTCCATTCAATCCAATAACAAGGGAGCACTGAACCTTTACCCATGCTGTGAACTTTCTGTCTGTAAAAACTGTGCAACTGCTGAAAATCCCTCCTGACATGGAAGAACCTGTAACCTCAGCTGTAGCACAGAATTAGTGCATTGCTTGTGCGATCTGTGAAGACTTGAATGTCATGGACATTCTCCCGCACCTTCCCCCGACCCCGCCTCCCTTAACGAGCAACAATCCTGGAACTAACGTGCATAACAAAGTTACCAGATGGTGCACGCAGCACAAGTTGAAGAGCGCTACTGTAATTTCCTCACAGATATTTAACAGCAAAATGACTTATAACTAGCCAGTAATGCTAAACCTTTACACCGACACCAATTCCTAGGCTCTTGTTTCTATATTAGCTGATGCAGTAACGTTTCCTACATTACAACAGTGGCTACACTTCAAAAGTACATCACTGGCTGTAAAGCATTTTGGGACGTCCTGAGGTCGTGAAAGGCGCTATATAAATGCAAGACTTTCTTTTCTTTCTTTCTAACAGATCACCACAATTTTAGATGGGCTGACGAATGCTAAAATCAGTCGTTAAATATGCTCTGCAGTATACACATCACCATAGAAACATTTCCATATTCGTCAGAGACCACATTATGCAAAAACCGTTCAGTTATTCAAAGAAGTTACCTTAGGCTTGCTAAAGACACGGTCCGTCATTAACATGTTGTCAAAACCCACAGGGTATCGACTGGGGTTAAATATCAGAGATTATAAACTGCTTTCCATTAAAGGTTAATTTGTGTAAAAGTACAGGGAAAAAGCACTGGAGAAACTGAGAGTTCTGGCAACCCACTGTCCTACATTTAGATAAATATCTGCAGTGAGTCACAATTGCAAAATAGTACGAGCTGCATCTAAATAATTTATATCCAGTTACAGTCCAGCCGCATCTATTGCGCTGACAGCTGTTAGACAGAGGTTTGAGGGAAAGGGAAAGGGCTACTGTGGTAGTTAAAGAACATACTCTTAGGATATGTTTTTGAAACATTTTGAAAGAAATATTGCCTATTAGGAATACATCACCCAATACCGGTAATTCCTTAATTAATGTTATTTAAATGTGGAGTATCAGACATCCAGAAGGCACACTGATATTACAAAAAAAAATCCGAAACATAAACTTTATGAACCTTCTGTTTGTGAAAACCTAACTCAGTGACACAGAAAATATAATATATTAAAAAAATTACATTTTGGTGAATCAGACTGGAGTTCACAAGTGAATGGGGCCTCTTCAGCATGGTTTCCATGGTAGTCGCAATCAAGACATAACTGTTTTTATTTCTTGCGGTTAGGTTTAAAATATGCTTAATGCAGCAGCAAATTTGTGACTGACTTACTCGAAAAACCATACTTGTGAGGGAGTCCAAAACTAGGGTCCAGAAATACAATATAGTCACTAATAAATCCAATCAGGATTTCAGGAGAAAACTCTTTACTCAGAGACTGGTGAGAATGTTGAATTCTCTACCACATGGAGTAGTTGAGGCGAATAGCTTAGATGCTTCTAAGGGGAAGCTAGATAAGTACATGAGGGAAAAAGGAATGGAAGGATACGTTGATGGGGTTAGATGAAGTAAGGTGGGAGGAGGCTTGTGTGGAACATAAACTCTGGCATAGACCTGTTGGGCCGAATGGCCTGTTTCTGTGCTGTAAAATTCTATGTAATTCCATGTAGCTTCACATCTTAGACACTTATTGGGATGCTTCCTGCTGTATGGATGCCACAATCCCTACAGCAGCTTCTGACATAGCCAATGAAAGCTTTACAACTGGTTTAATATAGAAAGTAAACAGACAAGGGGCCACGGTTAATGACATAGTTATATTCTCTGAGCACAACAGTGGTCTTATGTTTAAATTTATTTAACTTACTTATTATGGAACAGTTAATCCTTCATGGTAATGCAGTATTTGAATACAAACAATTACATATACTACAATCAGACCAAATAATGAAAAGCCTACAGTTTATGCACTAGCATTCCCCCCCAACACACACATTTACAATGCAGATGATAAACTAAAGTCAATGCCTTTACTATAAGCAGTCTTGTTAAGAGGTAAATCTGTACCATCAATAATATGGCAGAGAACGCTGTGCTTCTGACATAAATATTTATCATTCAGAGCAAGAGCAAATGACCTTTAAAACTTAAGGCATTCATCCTGCACATGCACAGCCTGTCAGGTGTGTGCATCGGCCTGTGACCAATCATTGACCAGTCCATGAAAAAGTCACTTTACCTGAATTACATGAAATACTGCGCTTTAGTCATCCTGCTACCCATCTAATGAAACCTCACTCTGTCACAGCTCTCTCCAAATTGATGCTGGTGGACAGTCCAACTTTTCACCATGGCAGGTGATATTCAGAACCTCGTTCGATGACTTACCTCCTCCAGTTTTACAATTTCATGCTTAATCTCAGTGAATTCAATGTTTCAGCTTCCTCTGACCGGGATACATTTGTTCTATAATAGAATACTGAGGGAGAGAGGGGGATTTATCCCTGAAAAAAAACGCAGCTCTCTACACGTTTGCTCTTCTCTCTTCTCTTAGGCAGTCCCTCGGAACCGAGGATGATTTGCTTCCACACTAAAAATGAGTTCTCAGGTGACTGATGAGTCCAATGCGGGACCTACAGTCTCTGTCACAGGTGGGGCAGACGGTGGTTGAAGGGGCGGGTGGGTGGGGTGCTTGGGTTGACGTGCGCTCCTTCCGCTGTTTGCGCTTGGCTTCCGCTTGCTCCCGGCAAAGAGACTCGAGCTGTTCGGCGCCTTCCCGGATGCTTCTCCTCCACTTTGTGCGGTCTTGGGCCAGGGATTCCCAGGGGTCAGTGGGGATGTTGCACTTTTTCAAGGAGGCTTTGAGGGTGTCCTTGAAGGTGTCCTAAGCCTCTAAGCACATGCCAGGCAAGTTTCCTCCCAGCTTATTTCAGTGGAAATGAGGCTTGCTTGATTTGTCGAAGTTGACAATGACCAGCGCAAAAGAGGATCAAACAGTTCTAATGTGACATGCAGAGGCCACGCTCTTTGCATTTCATTCCATTTCTTTCAAACCAGATGTAATATTAACAAAATAAAAGTACCGCATTGCTCTCAGGTTTAGTTTGCAACACCTCACAGGAAGCTGGATATATTATCCCGTCATGTAAAAGAAGTAAAACTCAAACTGTGCCAAAGGGCTTGAAAACATTTACTCATGTGTGGTTGCCAGCTCTGGAGTCTTCTTATGACTATTACAGGATCCTAAAATTCTACTTGCTAGAATTCTGTAACATCTCAACCTTTACCTTTATAAACCACTTGTTAAACAGACTTTTAATGAAAGAGTCTATGTAATATGATTGTGGTGTAATGTGGGCATCGTGGTAGAGTTCACTGGTATGTAACATTTACATATGCAACGCTTGTATATATAACAGTATGTTTACATGCTGCTTATGCAGTGATGGAAAGTAGTTTCAGATTCACATTGATAGTGACAGTGAGTCACGAGGTTTCAAGAAGGCATTCTCATACCACTTGGGTCTCTCACTGGATGGAGTCTAACTTCAACACCCTGCACATGCGTGCAAGCCCACACACAGAGTTCCTTTGTAAATTGGGTAGAAGCTCATGTTTGCTGACTGCAGATTGCACTCCACAGATACTGGTGCCGAGAATATGATGACATACGTTAGCACTGTTGTGCTTTTGTTTCTTGTAATAATGCATATGCAAACCACTCTAGTCGTATGCAATTGTTTTGCCCGATCCAAGCTAATACATGCAACAGGTGTTGATGAAATGCTGAAACCTCATTTTACATTGCTCATATGCCAGATGTACATCAGTATTCCACCTAAATATTTGATTAAGTAAAGAATCTTTATATAGAGAAGATCAATACCTAGTCATTTCTCTTATCTGCTTCACTTCCAGTGTGGATGATGAATGGGTAGTGAAAAGGCTTTCTGGATTAGGACTTTAAACCTTTCTGTTTATTTGGAAATTTACTTTATAATTTGTCACTGAATACATTTTTGCCTCATGAAAGTGATGGGTATCGGTGCTGTACAATGGAGTTTCCCCCTCAGTGTCAGCATCAAAGTTCTCTAAGATCATGTACAGCAGGACTAGATGCAGAGTGAAACTCCCTCTGTGCTGCTTCAAACACTTGCTTTAACCCAAGCCTCAGTAGAGGACCTTCTACTGCCTTGGTGTTACATATCTGTTTCCTCCACCAGCCAGCCAATCTGTGAGTGGGATTTCCAATTTTATGACAATTTGTACTTTGGCTCCCAGTGCCCTTGCTCATAGGGAACTGGGTTGAGGCCGCTCAAACTCATTTCACGTACAGCCCGTACAGATGGCTGAGTGAGCAGACTTTAATCCCATTATTCTGGGCTCGAGTCGAACATAGTTCCCAGACTTGAAGGGACAATGTGCTAAGCCAGTGCGTCAGTCTGTCTCCCAAGTAAATATTCATCCTAATGGATAGTTTGTCTGCGGGAAAGACTGAACTAAATCTGCACAAATGTCACTGTTAATGGTTCAGAATCTGTGATGGACTGAGTAATTGATTGAGGTGGGCAGCTCACCATGACTGATAATTCTATTTCTCTCCCTTCAGAGAAGTCTGAAAATTTAGTTTGCTGTTGCTGATTATCAAAGTATCTCAATCAGCTGTCTTAATCATGTGCACCACAACACTACTGTGATGATTCGAATGGAGGCCTCCCCTGCCTGGTTCCTAAAGGTCGTTTCATGCTTATTGGATCCTCTACAAAAATACTCATGATCCTATTCTCACCCAACATCCATCTTTATGGACATTACCCTGCTCCCCAACTGTGATTGAAATGCTCATTGGACAAGTGTGGGATAACAGTATCCAGACAAAGTGTTTAGGTTCCACGTCTCTCAATCTCTGAATCAGCCAAGCAGCCCACAAAAATGAAGGTCCAATTTTCTGCATTGCTGGCCCATAAGGACCACCCCAACAGGGGAAAAGTTTCCCAACCAGATAATGAAAGTCACCAACTTGTGTCCATGCAGGTGTTTCTCCATGAGCACTAGTGCTCTTAAAGCCACAATGTAAACAGGGCAGATTCTAGAGTACCAACAGCCAAAGTGCAATCAGCACTGGTTCAACCTTGATTGTTCACCTTCACGGAGAGGGCACTCTGGTGGATAATGGAAATTGGCAGATAATTGAGGTCCTGCTAGAATGAGGGGCACCTGAGCAACTGTTTGTATTCGGTTTCTCTTCAAATCGTTTCGAGTTAATTATAGAGCTGACAAAAAATTTAAAAGAGATAGATTGTAAGAACAGTGTGTTAAAGGGATCAGGGATTGGAGGGAGGTGGTAACAAATGGAAGAGATCGCTGGAGGAAAAGGATGAAACAGTACCAGGATCAGTGAAAGGAATAAAAACAGAAAATGCTGGAGATACTCAGCAGGTCAGGCAGCATCTGTGAAGAGAGAAACAGAGTTAACGTTTCAGGTCGATGACCTTTCGTTCTGACGAAAGGTCATCGACCTGAAACGTTAACTCTGTTTCTCTCTTCACAGATGCTGCCTGACCTGCTGAGTATCTCCAGCATTTTCTGTTTTTATTTCAGATTTCCAGCATCTGCAGTATTTTCTTTTTGTATCAGTGAAAGGAATGCTCTGGTCAGCTATTCAGAGAGAACGGAGGAGCCCCTTTAGATATGTCTTTCCCCACATCCTGTTTCTTTTCAAATCTTTTGTTGATTCTTGAGTTGAGCACTCCTGCTCCTCCTGGCCCAGCAAAAATACATAAGTACATACTTTTGGGCTCTTCTTCGGCTGGACTGTCAGCTGGTACTGGGATGGAATGTGCATGCTGCACGCTCCACCCAGGTGAGTCCTAAAATGGCTCAGGGTCTTATAGGATCCCGACTGAAATACTTAAATTAGGTGTGCACTTGCTTCAGTCGGCTGTCTTGGCCACCTATTCTGAGGACTCAGGCAACATAGCGATGGCCATGGTGATGGTGGGGGCTGGGTGGTACTTTCAGGGTGCTACCATCCCATACCCACCAAATGGAAGGTTTCAAAATCTCCCCCTCTGTTGGGGAAAGGGAATGGAAACCACTGTGATGCCTAGCAACATCTGATGAACTGCATAGTGGAGGAAGCAACGTTTTAAAGTCTATAAATTATATAGATTTATATATTTAGAATAGTATGTACATATACTGACTTTGTTAGTTTCTAGGTGATGAATATGATGACACCACTGCAAATAATCACTTGATATACTTGCATTGGTGTCATCACAATGAATTGCCCATTGAGGATATCATTATGGAGCAACTGGAAATAACATCCTTGCCATCAATGGCTGTCATAATACCCATCGCCATCAAAAGACGGGAATGTAAACAGAATAAAACTGCCCACCAATCACTGTGTGTGGTGGGTGTGGTGAATTTTCACTTTTACCCTCGGGTGGGAAACGGGCCGTAGTGGATCAGTCGCATGTTTTACACACTGGCCGGTTTTCATTTACGTGAGTTCAATGGGAATGAAATTGAGGCGGGGTGTAAAATGGACAGCTGATCCACTACCTTGAGTGTGCGTGTGCACATGTGTACTTTACATAAAAAAATACATGGCAGTGATTTCTCTCTTTGGGGTTCGAATGATGGTTATAACTGACTTGGGTTCATTTTTGTAACATCATCTTAGCCACTCAGTAAGATTGCGGCCTGTTAACAGTTCACAGGTACCTGCTATTCTCTATATACCAAAGCTGTGTTGAGGAATCAGTGGAAAAAAGTGGTTGACAGTCATATTTTCACTAATAAACATGGATGGATTCTATTATATCTCAATGGAGGATCAGGGTCAGTTCTCATTCCTATTGAAAAATAATGAGAGCTTTAAATTCCCGTACCTCAATCATGTTAGATTATCCCACGTTTTCTTCATAGAGTTCTACCAAGCAGATTCTATAGATGACTGCTAATGTGAGTCTGTGTTGCCCTGTATCTTTTCCTGACCTCTAGGATTAATAGTGTAGCTGCCTCAATAACTGCCCATAAAGTTTTAACCTAAGAGACAACTTGTCTACCTGTTTTAGTTCACGGAGTCCAACTGACCGGCTGAGCGCAATAACATTAGGTTGAAAGATAAAAGAACGAGGCACTTACCTAGACTGAAGAGCACAAGGAACTTGAGGCACACAAACTCTCGCTGGTCAAGTTGTAACGAGCGAAGTTTCACTACAAGCTCCTGAGCGTGACTCATGAGATTATTGAGAGTGCTCCCGGCCTGTGAGGCGATCACAGAGAAATCCACCTGGAAAAGACAGAACAAATTGATCTTTAAAATTTATAATTCATTGTCAATTTTATTCCGAGGGATGATTTTTTATTTTCTCTGCTTTAATTTCAGATGTGACCACATCGAAAATAAAATGTGGTTTAACCTCTGAGCTAGGAGATAAGTGCTTACTTGTGAGCTTTGTGGTTTAACAAGAGAACAGATTAATAAAGGATACAAACCAAAGCCATCCTATGCAGTGTGATGGTTTCCCACAACCCTTATTTAATCCTAGCAATCAGACATCAAGCACGCCGTACTTGTTAAAGGAGAACCTCATTAGGAAATGGTATTCACCAAGAAGAATTCCGAACTACCTTTTACTTATTTATCTTGAATTTAGACCTTTGATCTTAATTGTGAAGTATTTTGCAGTATTCAGGTAGATGACGTCTCAAAGTGCACAGTGAGATGCCATCACATGGGACCTGTCCACGGGGCTCTTTAACTCCCTGAGCTGTGCTGTAGGTCCTTATAGACTTGTCTGCCTGCCAGCAGCTCTTTCAGGTGCACTTAATATTTGCAGCAGTAGCAGATTTGTCTGTGAGGCAAGTCCATATCTGCCACTCACTCCGAGCCGACTATATTAAATTTTTATATTTATTGACAATTCATTACCATAATTGACTGCAGTATGTTCAGTGGTGAATGGAACATTGCTGCCTCTTAAGCAAGCGAGCCAGTCCCTGGAGCAGGATTTGCAATTAAAAACAAAGCAGACTGGAATTTTTTATTGGGTAAATATGATGAGTAGAATCTTTAGTTTTAACTGCAAGCCTGGAGAATTTTAGATGCAGACCAGCTCTTTTTCTTACAATGGATCAGTGTAAATAATTATGTCAGTGAAGCTAGCACCCAAAGGCATCAATCAAATTACATCAATTTAATTGTGTCGAAAAGTATGTTAATGATGCTACCTGCATGTGTCAAGACAGAGTGGGCTTAGTGCTGGATTCATTTACAAGTAACTCTAGGGGGCCTCCTGTGATGTTGCTCACTCTTACCCACCTGTTTGCAATGTGGGTGTATTAAGTATGAACCAATGTCGCAACGATGCTCAGCCTCCATCTTTGGTAGATTCTATCTGCGGGAACACTGGTTTGCTGGTGGGCAATGCTCAGTGTACTGTTCTCAGGTGATTGGTCGAAGTGATTGTGACCTCTGGTTCTGATATCTGATTGGTTTAAGGGACTCTACACACATCACACAGACACAAGACTTTTAATAATACAGTTAGATTGATTCGGTATGCATGGGTGATAATAACTAACCAAAGATTAGAACGTGAAACTCACTACCACATGGAGTGGTTGAGGCGACTAGCATAGATGTATTTAAGGGGTTAGCTAGATAAGCACATGAGGGGGAAAGGAATAGAAGGATACATTGATAGGATTAGATGAAGTAAGGTGAGAGGAGGCTCGTGTGGAACATAAACACTGGCATAGACCTGTTGGGCAAAATGGCCTTTTTCTGTGCTGTAAAATTCTACATAATTCTATGTTAATTTCCTTGGTGAGTAAAGGATGGATAACATTTTGAACGAAATAAGTATTTGGCAAGATGAGGCAGTGCAAGATATTGATGTACACATGCACTCTGTCGTAGGAAGTTTATTGGTGCCAGAAAATTCATTACACACAGTGAGCATTTCCAGTTTAGGCTACATTGTCAGTGGTTACTTAGAAGCAGGTATGTTTCTGCGATTGTGTAGGTGATGCAAGTAGGGGGGCAAAGGAAATGAATCCCTTTAGCAGCTGGGTAGAGAGTGGCCTCGGCTCAGGCCCGAGAGCGATTTGTCTGCCCACCCTCTTGTCAGTTCCTGCATCGTCTAGAGAGATTTAGAGTGGTAGCGAATAAAATCACTTGAAACAGGGGCGGGGGGGCAAAATTAACAAGATGCAACTTCTTTCAGGCATTGTTTTTAACACGTGATTATTGATAGTACAGGAAGGACAACAGCAGTGTTTTGGTCTTTCTGTGCGATGGAGGTTCATTCTGAATCACTGTGTTGGCCAGCAACCTACCAATAACACCAAGCATTAATTTATAACCCAAGTAAGATATATAAGAATTCAGACCTCCAGGAGTTAGCCATGAAATGCCCTCAGGTACATTCTTGATGAGTGAGACAGACAGAGTGGGGGTAATTTTGACTTTGGGCGATAATGTAAAGCGGGAGATATCGGATCAGCCGCCCCTTGTACATCTCCCCCGATTTTAATTTCCATTGTCTTCAATCGGAAGAGATGTACAACAGGTGAATGATCTGATATCACTCGTTCTACACCATCGTCCAAAGCCAGAATGATACCTGGACTTCAAGGGTTAAGTTACGAGGACAGATTACACAAATTAGGGTTGTATTCCCTAGAATTTAGAAGGTTAAGGGGTGATCTGATCGAAGTTTTCAGGATATTAAGGGGAACAGATAGGGTAGATAGAGAGAAACTATTTCTGCTGGTTGGGGATTCTAGGACCAGGGGGCATAGTCTAAAAATTAGAGCCAGACCTTTCAGGAGTGAAATAATTAAACACTTCAACACACAAAGGGTGGTAGAAGTTTGGAACTCTCTTCCGCAAATGGCAATTGATGCTAGATCAATTGTTAATTGTAAATCGGAGATTGTTAGCTTTCTGTTAACGAAAGGTATTAAGGGATATGGGCCAAAGACGGGTATTTGGAGTTCGGTCGCAGATCTGCCATGATCTCATTGAATGGTGGAGCAGGCTCGAGGGGTTGAATGGCCTAATCCTGTTCCTAATGTTCCACGTGTCAGCAGAGTATTCAACTATGAAGGAGCTTGATCCATGTCCTCACCCAACACCCACACACATGCATATTCAGTGGGCACCTTGGCTGATCTCCTCCCTGCTGAGGCTAATCGCAGCACCCGTTGCTGCCACTCTCACTGGGATCAACAAGATCATCACAGGCCCGGGGATCGCAGATGGGCCTTTAGGATTCAACTTATAAACAGCCGATCCTTGTGGCTCCAGAGCTTCCCAGCCCGTTCTGTTGTGGGCCAAACAGATCAATGGGGCTGACCACTGAAATTCTTTTTTTTTTTTAAGAACAGCTTCTCTGGGAAATCTGTACACCTGAAAAACCCAAGGCAGCAATGAGTCCATTCTGCTGGCGACCTACTTCACACTGAAAGATGTTACAATCAGAGAGCTGCTGGTACTTGCAGTCCTCCTCACCTGCACACATACCATCTGGTGTGCAGTGTGCTTAGTAAGATAATAGTTATAGCAGTGAGTCTATTTTACCACAAAACTTTGGAAACAGGTTCCACATGGCCTGTGTACTTTCTATTTTTTAAAGTACAATGTACACTGCTACACATCAAACAAGATGTTATATTAACATCAGTTGGAAGTACTTGAAGCAGTAGTAATGGGAGAGCAATGTTAAATGAACAAGCTCTACCTAATAAAGTAACTTTGTCCGGAGATGCTTGTTGAAGCCTGCCATTTTAATAGAGTGTAAAATAATAGAAGATAATGAACTGTTTGGCATCGAGCTTTTCCCCAATGACAGTGCAACACCAGATGTTCATTAATCAAAGTATGCAAATACCGGAGAAATGCAACACTTGTAATCTGGCAGACAACAAAGAGCTGGCCGTTGTTCCCCAGCATGAATGTAAATCGAGCATTAATCGTTGGCAGAGGGAGGTTTACTCTGGGAAAACTAGGGGAAGAACTGTAACTTGCTGCTAACGCAAAGGCCCCTCTGGCAGCTAAGAAAACAAATTGGGACAACTTTAGGGATACACAATATCTGCTTGTCTATTGTACAAACAGCAGCACAACTCAAATGATCTAATAGCCCTAACGAGGATGCTGAGGTGAGTTTACATATGGCATTTTCGATATGCAGTCAGGAATGAGTCGGACTCTCCACTGCATCAAATTTCATCGCAATTCAAAAGGCTCTTATGAGGAAAAAGTGGATTGGCTATTTGATCCAAATATTGATTTGGAAGAGTAAATTGTTAGCTTAAGTGGGGTAACTTTTAAGTTTATCTTTGCTACACCAAGTTCTTTTAAATTCCTATGTTTAGAGTAACAATGCTCACAATTACGGGAAATCATTGGGAAAGTTTGGAAAGATGAGCAAAATGTTTAATATAGGATTTAGTCACCCGCCACCTCATATGTACATTTACATGCAAAGCATGACTCCAGTCCAGAACAGATGTGTAAATGTGATGAGATGGGAATGATCAGAAGTGTTTTCTTTTGTAAGAAGAGCGGTTTCTGTGCTCGAAAGAAGAAGGAGTTAGAAATGATTTGAAAGTGTTTCCAGATAATGTATAGGCTCAAAAATTAAATTCCAGGGCCTGGAGTTTCTGCCCAGGCTGTACTAATAATTCGCCCAAAATCGGCCAAATCAGCGCAAAAGATCGAGGAATTTCAAGCGCAAATTACGTTCAGTGCAAGTCAAGATTCCTCGATCTTTAACGCTGGTTTAAAAAATATTGCTCTGGAAGTCGGCCCTGCCCACAAAACTGGCCAAACCCCCAGAGCGAATTAATCACCACGGCGAATTTCTGCTAATTGCGCCTGTTTGCGGGCCTTCGAGGAGGCTTTTAAAACTAAGCTTATATTTAGGCGCAAAGGCACCTTTTAAAAGCTTTTAAATATTTTTTTTAATTTACTAAGAAACTGACTACTGCACACCAATGTAACTGGTAACATTGTTCTGAATAATTTTTTTTAAGTCATTTTCAGTGATTTAAAATCGGGTTACTGACAGGTGGTGGACTAGACACTCTTATTAAAAATGTTTATTTTTTGTGATAAACCCATTTTCAGCTGTAGTAATAAAACTGCACCATTTCTTCAATATTGAGCCTTCCACAAAGTCGAGTTTATCCTCTTAAATATATCAAGAAATACATTTAATGCAAATTTTTGTTTTAAAAACGTTCTAAACGCTGCCTGTTTGTGCTGGTTCATCGTAGATTTTCTGTTCGACAATATGCAAATGAGTTTGAGCAAAAAATTCACTTTGCAAAACTAACGCAATTTTGAGCGCAATTTGCGCCGGATCACCAATTGTGCCCAAAGCGGAAATTCTTGGCCCAGATATTTAAATAAAATTTGGACGTTTCAAACTCGCCTCAACTTTAAATGGATCAAAATAAAATGCTATCAAATGAAACACTATTATAGTAGCCATGATGTGGAGATGCCGGTGTTGGACTGGGGTGGACAAATGTGAGAAGTCGCACAACACCAGGTTATAGTCCAACAGCTTTATTTGAAATCACAAGCTTTCGGAGCGCTGCTCCTTCGTCGGGTGAAGTGAAGAGATGCATATAGGCACAGCATATATAGTCAGAGAACACTGCCAGATGATTACAGTTAATCTTTCCAACCGCCCTTTATCACACCTTGGCAGAGAGATAATCACGGCAATCAAAGGTGTGGATGGCGTCCAAACAGGTCAGTCAGGAAAACATTACATCAAAGACAATGAGGTGGGGTCACAAGGGATCAAATGTGGCAGATGCTGGGGTCTGTATGGAAAACAAAAAACTTTAAACTTTTTTTGCTGGAAATCACAGCAGGTCCGGCCGCATCTGTGTAGAGAGAACAAGCCAACGACGACTCGAGTCTAGATGACTCTACATCAGGTGGGGTTACATGTAGCGTGACATGAACCCAAGATCCCGATTGAGGCCGTCCTCATGGGTGCGGAACTTGGCTATCAGTTTCTGCTCGACGATTTTGCGTTGTTGTGTGTCTCGAAGGCCGCCTTGGAGAACGCTTACCCGTTGGGTTCATGTCACGCTACATGTAACCCCACCTGATGTAGAGTCATCTAGACTCGAGTCGTCGTTGGCTTGTTCTCTCTACACAGATGCGGCCGGACCTGCTGTGATTTCCAGCAAAAAAAGTTTAAAGTTTTTTGTTTTCCATACAGACCCCAGCATCTGCCACATTTGACCCCTTGTGACCCCACCTCATTGTCTTTGATGTAATGTTTTCCTGACTGACCTGTTTGGACACCATCCACACCTTTGATTGCCGTGATTATCTCTCTGCCGAGGTGTGATAAAGGGCAGTTAGAAAGATTAACTGTAATCATCTGGCAGTGTTCTCTGACTATATATGCTGTGCCTATATGCATCTCTTCACTTCACCTGACGAAGGAGCAGCGCTCCGACAGCTTGTGATTTCAAATAAAGCTGTTGGACTATAACCTAGTGTTGTGCGACTTCTCACTATTATAGCAGCTTTGTGAAATTTTATGCAGCAGTGAAGGCAGTCGCTTAAGCTACCCAGCTTACTGAGCCAATTCCACTGGCCGCAGTGACCCTCTGGTACTTCATCAAAGAGGTTCTTCTTTGTGTAGGAGTGTGAGTACTGAATGTAAATACCTGTTTTTCCAGAGGCCCATCACAGCCGAACCCAACCCTATCCTCACCCGCCATCTTGCACATTCATACATTCTCAGTCTCTCTCTCTCTGTCTGTCACACGCACAAAAGTTGTGCAAGGGGTTATTGGATAGAAATCGGGATTGGTATTGATGGTCTGTTTTTAACCATTCTGTCATAGAATTGCCTAAACCAATTCTTGTGCCCCTCTCCCCACCCGCCCTCACCACCATCATGGCTGATATCAGCTATCAGCAGAGGCCAAGGGTCAAAGCTGGGAGTTTAGTCTACGTGGTTTAGTACTACACTGCGTGGTGAGGTTGGTTACCTACTGCGACATCTGAAGTCCCTCAGAACCTTGGCTTTTTTTAAAAAAAAATGGAAACTGCCTATTCCTTGGTCAATGAACCACACCATTTCCCAAGATGTTCAATCTTTGTTAACTCATTGATATATAAAATATCGGAGATTAGCAATCGTGTAAAGAGGTTGAATAAAAGCATGTGCATTGTGCTAGGGGAAGAAAACCCCTTAAGATACATTTAAGATACAAGTCCGCTTTAAAGCTGTGTTGACTTTTATTTATTATAATTTTTAAAAATCCAAAACTTAACCTAGCTGAAAACAACGAGTCCTGCGACACCTTACAGTGAAACTTCAAAGCTTTTAAAATCCTTTAGGCTTTTCTGAAAAAGCATCAAAGCATTAGGCCTTAATTATAAATAGCCTGCTGTTATGATACCAATCAAAACACTAATAACATTCTGCAAGTAGATAATGCGATAAGACAACATTTTTAATTTTTTTTATTTAGCCTTTGGCTGCTTTTCTTACGTCGCACATAATATCTCAAACCTATGGTGTTATGTGCAGACTATCTAACAAAACGCCTGTAGAAAAATTAGCACTGGTGATGCAGAAAACTTCCTCAAGAACTATTGATCAAGTAACAAAAGAACATGCCACTCACGGTCAGTAATTTAAGCTGCAGTGCCCTTCAATTACCTTAAAGAGTAGTGTGCAAGTCACACTTTGATAGCTGGTGTTTTATGCTCTGGAGACGCAGGGGAAATGACTTGTATGTTTTTCATCAAAATAACCACCGCGGGACTGGGGACTGCTTATAAAAAAAAGTACCACTTGAATTGAGTACGTATTTTAGCACACGAGGCAAAGCTATAGAATGGTACTTGTGAGTATTTTTATGTTCATACTGGATGAAATGTCACATTAGATCTCAGTATCGTGTGATTCGTGTACTCATACAATTGAGCTCTACTCCATGCCCCCCGAGCTCTGTGATCAGCGAGACCCCAGGGCTGAAGAACCAAAGCGCACATCAGTACACAAAACATGAGCGATCATTGTAGGAAGAAAAACTTATAAAACAGAGCGAGTTTGGATATCCATTTTGTAACAGATGAACTGTTACAGCTCGTAACCACAGAAGGAACTAATGGTTTTATGAAGCACTGCACCTTTAAAAAGACACTGGTCCTGCATATTTGAAGTTTTATTATTTAGCAAAAGGGTATAAAGACTAAATAACAGTTCTGCACTGGATGAGCACTTCATTTCTTAAGTGTACGTAATTCTCCACTGTTGTTACTTTGGAAGAAAGGGTAGTTATTGTAGCACAGCAGTTTCTCCCCTCTACTGTTGTTGCAATACAAGCATTGTTTCAAATGCTCTCCTGGTCAGCCTCCCATCCTCCGCCCTTCATAAATATCAGCTCATCCAAAACTCTGCTACCCATATCCTATCCCACACCAACGACCGCTCACCCATCACCCCTGTCCTTGTTCCTGGTCCTCCAACACCTCAAACTTAAAATTCTCACCATCATGTTTAAATTCTTTCACGGCCTCTTCCATCCTTATCTCTGTAACCTCCAACAGCACTCCAATCCCCACTGAACTCCCCGTTCCTCCATCTCTGGACTCTTGTGCGTCCCCACCTCACCCCCCCTTTGCCCCACATTTGGTGGCTGTGCCTTCAGCTGTCTAGGCCTCAGGCTCTGGAATTCACTCCCTAATCCCCAGCTTAAAACCCACCTCTTCGACAAGCTTTTGGACACCCATCTTAACATCTCCTTCTTTGGGACAGATCCATTCTTTTGAATATGCCTCTGTGAAGCACCCTGGGCCATTTATCTACAGTGAACGTGCTCTATAAATCTAAGCAATGTTGATGAAATGTCACAGAAAATGCATTTTGCATGTTAGCTATATTAAAAAGGAAGTCATAAACTGTGGCTTTATATCAGATGTTATAGGCGTTGCCTTTGTTTTAAATCACAACCAGGTTAATGGAGGAGAAATTCGGTTGGTTAGCGCCTCCCATTAGCGCCTATGGGGGATGATAACGGGGCGCTAACAACTTACTGCCCTGGCGCGGCGATGTTACTGTCACCCACGAAATTCACCTGGCAGTTTGCGGCGGCGGTAACC